>PVJI01004607.1:0-106341 GCA_004026765.1 Micronycteris hirsuta | reverse complement strand
ATGCAGACCCGAAGCAAACCCCAGCACTGTCCACCACAGTTCCTGTCCCCACCCAGGCCACCAAGTCAAGTCCCTCCCTGGCCCTATATCCAGAGTCACCTAAGTCAGAAACCTGAGTATCATCCTTGACTCCCGTATCGGCCTCCTAATAAGTAACACAAACTGAGTGGCTTAAAACAACAGAATTGTTTCCTCTCACGGATCTAGAGGCCAGAAGTCTGAACCAACGCGCTGGCAGGGCCTCTCCCCAAAGGCCCTACCTAGAGGAGGGTCCTTCCTTACCTCTTCCAGCTTTTTGTGGCTTCAGGAGTTCCCTGGCTCATGGCAACATATCGTCAACCTCTGCCCCTGTTTTCTCATGGCCTCTGTGTCTCTGTGTGTTGTTTTCTCTGATGCACATCTCACTGGGTTCTGGGCCCACCCTAAATCCAGAATGATCTCCTCTTGTTACCTTCATAATATCTCTAAGACTCTATTTCCAAAGAAAGTCACAAGCTGAGGTTCTAGGTAGACATGTATTTGGAAGGGACATTATTCAACTCACTCCAAGTCTTCCACTTCTGCCTACCTTGGCCATTTCTACCTGCTTAACACATTGGAGCCTCTCAAATCTCTCCATCCACACAATAAGGCCACCATGTCCTGGGCCATGGCACCTGGTCTAGGTATCTAGGCCTCCAGCCTTGTCTTCCATCCACTCTTCACATAACAGTCAGGCTACTGTTCCAGAACAGGTCAAATTCTGCTCCTGCATCACAATAAGAGAGAGAGAGAGGACAGTAACCGATTTTTAAAGCCATATAGATATATCAAATACAATGTGGGGAGTTTGTTTGGATGCTGATTGAAAGAATCCACCTATAAAACATCACATATAGCCTTGGCTGGTGTGGCTTAGTGAATTGAGCGCGGGCTGGGAACCAGAGGGTCCCGGTTCGATTCCTGGTCAGGGCACATGCCTGGGTTGCAGGCCAGGTCCCCAGTGAGGGCCATGTGAGAGGCAACCATACATTGCTGTTTCTCTCCCTCTCTGTCTCCCTCCCTTCCCCTCTCTCTAAAATAAATAAATAAAATCTTTAAAAAAAAAAAAGATGTTAAAAAAAAATCACATATAATACTATTTTCTCCACTTTTGTATTTGCTTTAAAATGCATAATAAAAGGCTTTAAAAAAACAAGAGTCCCCAACACAGAGCACCAGGCTGGCACAGTCAACCAATCAGAGCTGAGATTAGGTATCAGCGGTCTTTGCTCATAGCTGGCGTATGGTGATCCCCAGAAGGAGGCTGTGAGCCAGGAAGGGACCTGGGGCCTTGAAGGTGAGTTGGATCTAGCTCTAGCAGGATCAGAAGCCTAATACTTACAACCTGGCTATTTTCATAGAATTCATTTTTCCTTTTTTTGTCTTTTTGTTATTTGTTGTTCTCCCTCAATCTTTGATGAAGTTCTTCTATGACAACGCCAGCTACTTTCAGATGTGGTTAAAGGAAACTAGGGAAGTTAGGTTTGTGCACCGAATGTTGAGATCCCACACATACTCCCAAGCCCAGCCCTCTTCTCCTAGGCCCCCCATACTGCTGGCAACCTGGCTTTTCCGTCCAAGCAGGAGCCTGGGAGAACCTTGTCTGGAGAATCTGACCAGCCCAGGAGAAATATCTCCAAGGCAACAAAACTGGTTGATTTTTCTGAAGGCACTAAGGGACGTTTGAGAGAGTTGGCAGAGTTTGAGATTGACGTATATTGACATACATAGAAAACTAAACAAAGGAGAAAGAGGAAACAATTATTCATTCATAAAAAGTAGTGCAGGAGAGAAAAAACATACTTTGTCACTCAACTATGAGTAATATGTACATATTCATACCGATATAAATACTGAATTGGTTGCCAAATGTTATTTATTGGTTTTCAGCATCCATTTTCATTCCTGCTATGTTCTTCCCTCTGTCACGGAGGGTAGAAGGCTAGAAACCACATTTCCTGACTTGCATAAAGCTTGGGATCTGATTGAGATTTCAGATCTGCTATGAAGATACCACTTTTTTTCTGTTTGGCCCATCAATAACCTAGAAGTGTGCTAAAATCCCCAACTAAAGATTATAAATGTCTACATTTCTCCCTGTACTTCCATCAGTTTACCTTTATCACTAGAAACTATGTTGCTAAGTGCATACATGTTTAGAACTGTTATGTATCTTTTTGGTGAATGTTTTGTCATTATCTATGTCTTCTTCCCTAATGATTTTTTTTAACTCCTCACCCAAGGACATTTTTTTATTGCTTTTAGAGAGAGAGGAATAGAGGGAGAAAGAGAGAATAATATTGATGTGAGAGAGAAACATTGATTGGTTGCCTCTCATACACACCCTGATGGGGAATTGAACCTGCAACCTGGGTATGTGCCCTGATTGGGAATTTAACTCATGACCTTTTGGCCTATGGGACAACACTCCAAACAACTGAGCCACACTGGCCAGGGCTTCATTATTGACTGTAGAGAGAAGAAGGGAAAGAGAATGAGAAATGTGAGAATCATCAATCAGTTGCCTCCTGTGTAGGTTTGATTGCCAACTGGGAATCAAACCTACAACCTGGGCATGTGCCCTGACTGGGAATTGAACCTGAAACCTTTTGGTACATGGGGTGACTCTCCCACCAATTGAGCCACCGGCCAGGGTCCCTAATGATACTTTTGGCCTAAAGTCCCTTTTGTAAGATATTAACATGGCCAAACCAGCTGTTCCTTTGGTGTTTGCCTGATATATCTTTTCCCATCCTTTTACTTTCAGCTTGTCTGTATCTTTATTGCTTTCTTTAAAAATTTATTTATTTATTTTCACCTGGCTGGTGTAGCCAGTGGATTGAGCGCGGAATGGGAACCAAGTGGTCCCGGTTCGATTCCCAGTCAGGGCACATGCCTGGGTTGCGGGCCAGGTCCCCGTGAGGGCCATGTGAGAGGCAACCATATATTGCTATTTCTCTCCCTCTCTTTCTCCCTCCTTTCCCTCTCTCTAAAAATAAATAAAAATTATAAAAAAAAAGATTATTAAAAAAAAAGAAAAAAAAATAAAATTTTATTTATTTATTTTCAGAGAGGGGGAAGGGAGGGAGAGACAGAGGGAGAGAGACACTGATGTGAGAGAGAAACATCAGTCGGTTGCCTCTTGCACACCCCCAACTGGGCAGCTGGCCTGAACCCAGGCATGTGCCTTGACAGGGAATTGAACTGACAGCCTTTCAGTTTGCAGGCCTGCATTCAATCCACTGAGCCACACCAGCCAGGGCTATTCTTTAGGTGTGTCTGTTTTAAACAATAGCTAGGTTCATTTCTTATCTTCAGTTCTTTATCCAAAAATGTTTTCAGTGTAGGTCACTCAACAGCATATATTCAGACATATCTTTATTATGCCCTCCTTCTGAACAACAATCTGCCTGGACATAAAAATCAAATTTCAAAATTCTTTCTCTTCAATACTTTAGAAATATGGCTTGATTGTTATTTATATCCAGTGTTACAATTGAGAATTCTGATGTTAAGCTGACTTCTTTCTTTGGAGGTGATCCACTTTTACTCTCTTAAAGCTTTTAGAATTTTCTCTTTGTCTTTGACATTCTTAATTTTTATTATAACATTTCTATGGGTGAGTTTTTCTTTATCTGTCATGCTTTATATTCTGTAAATCCTTTCAAGAAACTTTATTATTTCTTCAAAGATTTCCTCTTCTAGCTCTGGCTGGTGTGGCTCAGTGGATTGAGAGCTGGCCTGCAAACCAAAGGGTCACCAAGTTCAATTCCCAGTCAGGGCACATGCCTGGGTTGCAGGATGGGTCCCCAGTTGGGGGTGCATGAGAGGCAACCACACATTGATGTTTCTCTCCCTCTCTTTCTCCCTCCCTTCCTCTCTGTCTAAAAATAAATAAATAAAATTTTTTTTAATATTTTATTTATTTATTTTCATAGAGAAGGGAAGGGAGGGAGAAAGAGAGGGAGAGAAACATCAACGTGTGGTTGCCTCTCACATGGCTCTCACTGGGGACCCGGCCTGCAACCCAGGCATGTGCCCTGACTGGGAATCGAATGGACGACCCTTTGGTTCATAGCCCGCGCTCAATCCACTGAGCTACACCAGCCAGGGCTAAATAAATAAAATCTTTTTTTAAAAAATTTCCTCCTCTACATTTTTAATTTGCTCATTTCTATGGTTCCTATTTTCTGTATCCTGACACTTAAATTTCCACTGCCATGCCTCTTAACTTTTATTCTAAGTGTCCTACTTACTTATCTTTCACTGCTTCCTCCAAGGAGACTTCCTTAATTTGATCTTCCAACTCACTAATTTTTTATCAACTGTGCCCATTATACTATTTATCCCATCTCTTGTGTTCTTAATTTCAACTATTATATTCACATATAACATTCTTGATTGTTTTTCATAATTCCTTATCTTACTTCATATTACTAATATCTCCCCCTATCTCCTTAAGTATAATTTATCAAGTTTCATGTAAACAATTGACCCATCTATTCTTTCAGAAGATATATATGGTCTCATTTGTTATCTTCTCTTAAGATAGTCGTTCAACTCAAGTGCCTAGTTGTTTTGGCCTGTGAGTTCAGATTGCCTTCTAACACCCCATCTGATAGTGCGTTTGGGCATTTGGGGGGAAAGACTGAAAATCAGACCCTAGTCCATGTCGGCCCTGTGAGCACAGAAAGGAAGGGAATGAGCCATCAGTACGAGCACCAGAACTGCCTGTAATCAGACCTGCTTGCTGTCGACCCACCAGACAGCTTCTCAAGTCAAGGTTTCAACTTGAAGAAGCTCTGGGCAGAGGGGTCTCCCTGCATTGTGACTCACCAGCCATGGGAATGTGGGGCAGGAGAAGTAAATAATAAATGCATGAGGCCAGTCAGTTCCCAAAGATTTTCCCCAATTACCCCAGCAAGGCCTGTGTTCTGCCCTAATAGTACCCCATGGACACCTGCCCAAGCCTTCTGGGCCATTTTCACAGACTGAAGGGGCACACAGTGGTTGTCCCAAAGCAATGGGGTGGGGCAGGGCAAATCAAAATTAAAATAATCATCTTCTCAAAGTTAAACCGACATCACCACCTCTTCGCAGCATTTTAACGTCAGGATTGTTGGGGGTAGTTACAGGTATGTTTCAAAAATCACGGAGTCCTGTTCTGGGCTTCAGTGGGAATGCTTCCAGTTTTCCCCCAGGAAGCTCTTCACATGCTGAGAAGACACCATCTTCACAGTAGGAGCAGGCAGGTACAGAATACTGCACTACGCTGCCGTGTGGATAAGAGGGAGGCATGTGTGAGTGTGTGTATGTGTTTGTGTAGGTACAGGACACACCTGCAAAGTTACACAAGAAACTAGCACCATTCAATGCCTCTGAAGAGCTTACTTGAGTGTCTAAGGACAGGGGTAGGGAATTTAAGATTCATGCTCTTTTGTAACTCTTTGTTTTTAAACCACACGATTTTTTAGAGCTAATAAACATCTTGAACATACACAGCGCACAGTGTCTTACCTTAGGTGATTCTCACTCACACAGCCACACATTTGCCCTTATGAATGTCTCCTGGTAGCTACTGTCCTGGTCAGGGGGGCCACCATATCCTGAGCCAGTCACCAGAGGAGTACCAGTATCCCACATTTACAGAGACCAATGAATTAATGGCCATGGGCCATTTTCTCCAACTTTGCACATTCAACAAAACTGAGACACGGACACCAACAGTATAAAGTGGTCAGATTTAGGGATGAAAGCAGCAGCTCTAATTCCCCTCTGTGACTGTTCTCCTGGAGAGCAGTGGGGCCCTCAGCCGGGGATGTCCTTCCCACTGATCAGAAGAGGGGCCTGGGAAAGGCCTGTCACCCCCTGAGCATTAGGAGGACCCACCTTCCCCTGACATAGTTGGCATTCCTTTTGCCATGTTTTACCTGTTTAGTTTACTTAAGTTGGCAAACACAGTAACTGTCACTCCATGATCTCAAAGGACCTAATCTACCACAGGCTACCAAGAGGAGAGACGGGAAGGTGAGGAAAGAGACAGGCGAGGCTCGGAACAGAGCAGACATAGATGCACACATCAGAAACCCCCCCTACATCACTTTCCCTAGGGTCTCTCTCTGTAGGAAAGGTCTACCCGGTAGGCTCCAATAGGTCCCACCAAACCTTGCTCCGGTGCACCCTCTTGGTGACCCCTGACCCTCCTGGTAGCAGGCTGGGACTTTATACCCACCGTTATTCTCCTGTGTATCATCTTGTGTTATTTGCTTCTATGTCTGTCTCCCATAATCGATGTTCAAAATGCCCTCTAGTCATTAAAAGGAGGGTGGTGATGTCACCTCACGGCGGGTGTTTCCATCATCCTCGTATCCTCAGTGCGTACTCAGAACGTACTTCAGGAACGAATTTAGGAGTTCCACTCGGTTCTGGACTCAGCCGTAAAGCGCCCTCATCCCGCACCCTTCCCACCCGCTCCTGAGATACTTGGTTAGAGAGTGGACTCTTGCGCTGGGCGCAGACAGGTAAACCAGAGATATGATACACGCAACCAGCTTCTCTGACCTGCATTCTGTTGGATATCCCACCAGCCCAGCTCCATCCCTACCCTTGACCTTGAGCCGGCAGGATAGGCTAGTGGAACCGTGAGGGACGAGAATCTCCGTCCATGGCACATGCGCAGGAAGGTCGGAACTCTGCCAAGCCCAGTCGGCTATGTGAGGTCATGACCAGCAGGGGGCAGCACGAGGCCGCTTTGGTGGAGGCGGCACACAAACTAGCGGCTTCGCTGTGGAGTGTAGGCGGGCACCCATCTGAAGGCGCCTGGAGGAGAGAAAGAAGTCCCAGCCTCGGGATGAAATTAGCAGAAAGACAGGGACATGGCATTAGTGCGCATGCCTTTTGCACTTTTCGCGGTCCCTGACATCCCGGACAGGGACAGGATAGTTACATGCTTGCTCCCCTACAAGTATTGTATGGAAGGGTTATTGAACCTGCCTGAGCCTTGGCTTTCCCACCTATTAAATGAGGGTAGTAGGGTCCTCCTCATTGGGTCAATATGAGAACATAAGCACACAAGTAAGTGCTTGATAAATGTTAACCCTCATCAGCACTTCTCTTACTGCATCATAATGGCCTGTCTGCATATCTCTCTCCTCCCCCTCCCACTCCAACCCACCACAGGAGCTCCCTGCTTAGATCACAGGCCAGTCATCTTGGCATTTACTGGTGCTCAGCATTAGCCCAGATTTAAAAAAACAACAACAAAACTTAAGCGAGTGCATGAGACTCCACTGAGCTGAGATGAGAGGAGGTTGGGGGTTCCACACAGGGCCCTACAAGGGTCTCTGCTCAGACCTCAGGGCAAATCAGCTACTCAGACCCATAGACTCCAGTCCCAGAGTCCAATGGCTTTGCTCCACCCCACAGCCTGACCAGAAAAACAATTCATACATTTTTCTGGGAGGGGTGATCGAGAAGGTAGACAACAATATGAGCAACCAAATCCATTTCAGGTTTTAAGAAAATATAGCACTAACATATAGTGAGATGCAGAAGAACAGACCAAAACGCCAAGAAGCACTTGGGGAGATACCGAAGGTCATTGGTAGTCAGAGGTAAGAGAAAAAAACAACAAAAATCCTTTGACACCTAGTAACTAGCTAAAACCAGAGAGCGGGAAACACAAAGTTGGGGGCAGAGGGGAAGTGTGGATACAGAAACTTGTGTGCCCTGCTGGGAAAACTGTGTGACCCAGAAATTTCACCCCTGGGTATGGCTCCCACAGGTATTCTTACGGATGCCTGAGGAAACCTACAAGAATGATCACTGTGGCATCACTCAGGGCAGCGGGGGAGCCACGCGGGCATCTTTCTCTGGACAAGCACACAAGTAAAATGAGATAGTCACACACCACCGAGGGCTGTAAGCAGTCTGAAGCAAAGAGATTGGGTGTGTACGGAACAACAGGAATGGATCTTAAAGACATAATGTTGCTCTTTCTTCTTGAAAACTCCACCCAAAACCCATTAGGTAGGGCCCAGCCACGCAAGCATCCACACTAGGAAAGGTGCATGCCACCTGCCACTGTGACCCCGTGTGGGTATTGGTATCCAGGCAGGGAGACCCATCAGCTAACCACTGGGTACCACAGTTGCGTCAAGGTGGGAAGAGTCCCTGCATTTGAGCCTGGGGGTGAGAAAGGCAAGACGGCATGAGGGAACTGTTTACACCGGTGGACTGATCTGAAACTAAGCAAACCGAGGGTGATAGGGGCCACGTTTCCTCCTGTCGGAGATGAGGGCTACAGATACAGAAAAGAAGGCCACTGGAAAGAGCCCTGCGGTGTTGAGTTGGAATTAGAGATATTGGTGTGAACTTCTGAGTATCAATAAGTGTAAATGTAAATGTGTTATGGGTATATACATACATTCCCTGATTCTGTCTACCGAGGAGGTCTTATAGCTGTGACTGCCAATAGCAATGGCCATAGCTAGCACCCAGATCTTGCCTTCTAAATAACATAATAAATTAATTAATAGATAAATAAATAAAATTTAAAACCCCTCAGGAAAAATGGCTGATTCAAAAGGTAGAGCATGAAACGTACAAGATGAAATCAAAGCAATCTTGTACTGGAAAGTAAGAAAATACTCAAAGAACAATAAGAGCATGTCATAAGGAAACAGAAATTTTTGACAAGGGTGCCAAGACAACTCAATGGGAATAGTCTTTTTAACAAAAGGTGTTGGAGCAACCAGATATCCACAGCAACATGGTAAGGTTGGACCCTTCCCTCACATCTTATACAAAAATTAACTCAAAATGAATCAAACATCGAAATGTAAGAACTAATATTATAAACCTTTTAGAAGAAAACAAGTCTAAATTTTCATGGCATTTGATTTGACAACTGTTTCTTAGATGTAATAGCAGAAGTACAAGCAACAAAAGAAAAAATAGATAAAATGGCCTTCACCAAAAGGAAACCCTTTCATGCTTTAAAGGGCACTATCAGAAAGAGAAAGACAACCGCAGAATGAGAGGAACTATTTGCAAATCGTATATCTGATAAGGAATTTATATCTAGAATGTACAAACAACACTTACAATTCAATAATATAAGGACAAATAATCCAACTTCAAACTGGGCAAAGAGCTGAATAGACATTTCTCCAAAAATATCAAATAGTCAATAAGCACATAAAAAGATAGTCAGCCTTTTTAGTGATCAGGGAAAGGCAAGTCAAAACCATAATGAGATACCATTAGACACCCAGAAGGAAGGCCATAATAAAAAAGACAGACAGTAGTGTTGGCAAGGATGTGGAAAAATTGGAACCTGATACACTGGAAGTGGGAATGTAAGTAGTGCAGTCACTTTGGGGAACAGTGTGGCAGTTCCTCAGGGAGATAAACTTAAGAGTTCACTGCTGACCCAGCAATTTCACTCCTAGGTGTATACCCAAAAGAAATTAAAACACGCACCTACAGAAAAATTTTTACAACATTTATAACAACATTATTCATAATAGCCAGAAAGTAGAAACAACCCATAAATCCATCAACTGACGAGCGGATGTGGTATGTTCATACAATGGAATATTATTCAACACTAAAAAGCAGTGAAGCGCTGCTGTGCCTCAGCGTGGAGGAGCCTTGAAAACACTGCTGGAGGAAAGAAGCCAGTCACAAACAGCTTACATATTAATCCAATTCTGCGCATACAAAATGTCCAAAATAGGCACAGCTATAGAGACAGAAAGTAGATTAGCAGTTGCCTAGGACCTGGAGGCACGGAAGGATGGGAAATAGGCACCCAAAGATTATGAGGTTTCCTTTGGGAGGGATGAAAATGTTCTAAAACTGATTGTAGGGTTGGCTGCACAACTCTGAATATACTAAAAACTATTGAATTGTTTATTTTAAATACTTGATTTGTATGGTATGTAAATTATATCTCAATAAAGCTGTTACCAAAAAAATGACCAAAAGGCCAGCTTGAAGGGACTCCCACTGACTACATTTGGGACAATTTACCAATTAAGTAAATAATGATAGTGACATGTAACCCATTGAATGCAGTAGGAATCCATTGCACGTATCGATATAAACAACGCATAGAGAATTTGATTAGTAGCAGGATATGCACATGGTCTTGAAGTTCCTGCTCAAGATATTTATTAATAACAAAGAGAAAATAATAACTTGACAGGGAAAAACTTAGCAGACACCACCTTGCTGAAATGATTAAAGTTCAATCATAGTAATGGAATAAATCAGAATCATGCCCCACTTAACAGCATACAAAGAGAATTCCGCATCACTTCAGTGACATTCCTGTCAAAGACGCACAATCTGAACTGAATCATGAGGAAACATCAGACACACTGACGGACATTCTACGTAATAAGTGACCATGGAAGTCGAGAGTGGCTGGGATTGTTCCGGACGGAAGGAGACTAAAGAGACAATGACAACTCAACGCAACAAATCATCTCAGCCGAGCTCTGTTTGCTACAGCGATATTGTCAGGACAACTGACAAAATTTAGGGATGTCTACATAGTTGATGGCAATAATGTTAATTTATGATTTTGATAACTGTATTGTGATTATGAAGGAGAATGTCCCAGTTTGTTGGAAATAGAAAATAATGGAATAATCTCAGTAAGTTAGGCTCAAAAGGATTTGCAGCGGGGGTGAGTTCTTTATGTTTGACAACTTCTCTGTCATATATAAAACAAGAAACTATATGCCTGGCTGGTGTAGCTCAGTGGATTGAGCGCAGGCTGGGAACCAGAGGGTCCTGGTTCGATTCCCAGTCAGGGCACATGCCTGGGTTGCGGGCCAGGTCCCCAGTGAGGGCCATGTGGAGAGCAACCACACATTGCTGTTTCTCTCCCTGTCTCCCTCCCTTTCCCTCTCTCTAAAAATAAATAAAGTCTTAAAAAAAACAAAAACAAGAAACTATAATGCATGTTAAATAACTGGCTGTATTTTTCAAAAGTGTCTGTGTTACTAAAGACAAAGAAAAGTTGATGAACTGTTTCCAGCTAAAGGAGATTAATAAGAGCTTGAAAACTAAACATAATAAATGTTATAGGATTAGATTAACAATTTTCAACCAGTGCACCACAAGAACTTTTAAAACATATAATGCCTTAATATTTAGGCAGGGGTACTGGCCTATTTTCCCTTACATTGTCAAATTTAAAAAATTACAACAGCCAAATAAAACAATAGCCATCTAGTGTGAAGGAATCAAATTGATACCTATATTTTTGTCAGATCATCAAAAAATATATTTTTGGAGTGGCACAGAATTTTAATAATTAGTTTATATGTGCCAGAGATAAAAAAAAAAAAAGGTTGAAAATCACTGGACTAGATCCTAGACCAGGAAAAGTGTAATATAAAGAACATTACTGGTACAACTGGCAAATTTTGAATAAGAGCGGAAGATTATATAATACCATTGTATCAGTGTTAAATTTCCTGATCCTGATCATTGCACTGTGGTCATGTAGGTGAAGTTCTACCTTCTTAGGAAATGTACACTCAAGTATTTAAGAATAAGTAGCAAAAAGGAATACTGACTTCTAGTCAAGATGGCGGCATAGGTAAACACAGCTCATCTCCTCACACAACCTCATTGAAATTACAACTAAAATGTAGAACAACCATCACTCAGAACCATAATAAATCAAGCTGAATGGAAGTCTGACAAGTATCAAATTAAAGAAACAACATCTATCCAGACTGGTGGGAGGGGCAGAGACACAGAATGAGCTGGTCCCACATCCACATGTAGTAGATAAAAATTCAGGAGGGTTATCTTGGGAGTGAGGAGTCCCAGCCCCACACCAGGCCCCCCAGCCGAGGGTTCCAGTGCCAGGGAGATAAACCTCCAGAACTTCTGGCTACAAAAACCAAAGGGGATTGAGTTGGTGGAAGGAACTGCTGGGGTCCCAAGAATTCCCCTTAAAGAACCCACACACAAACTTCCTCTGAGCTCTAGCACCAGGGTAGCAACTTGAACACCTACTACATCAGGCCACACTACCTAGTTCTACCTAATACATAGAAACAAACACAGGGAGGCTGCCAAAACGAGGAGACAAAGAAACATGGCCCAAATAAAAGAACAGATCAAAACTCCCCAAAAAAGAACT
Source organism: Micronycteris hirsuta (assembly GCA_004026765.1). NCBI lineage: Eukaryota > Metazoa > Chordata > Mammalia > Chiroptera > Phyllostomidae > Micronycteris > Micronycteris hirsuta. The sequence continues at coordinate 94,151 of PVJI01004607.1, read as the reverse complement.
AAACAAAAGGGAGACAAGCAATCTAACAGATGCAGAGTTCAAAACACTGGTTACAAGGATGCTGAAGGAACTTAGTGAGGACCTCTGCAGCATAAAAAAAGATCAAGTCAAAAATGAAGGAATACACTAATTGAAATAAAGAGCAATGTATGGGGAGACAACAGTGAGTGGATGAAGCCCAGAATCAAAACAATGATTTGGAATGTAAGGAAGCAAAAAACAACCAATCAGAACAAGAAGAAGAAAAAAAATCCAATAAAATGAGGATAGTGTAAGCAGCCTCTGGGACAAGCATTCCAACATTCATGTCATATGTGGTGCTGGAAAGAGAAGAGAAAGAGCAAGAAATTGGAAATCTATTTGAAAAAATAATGAAAGAAAACTTCCCTAATTTGGTGAAGGAAATAGACATGTAAGTCCAGGAAACACAGAGAGTCCCAAACAAGATGGATGTAAAGAGGTCCACTCTAAGACACATCGTAATTAAAATGCCAAAGGTTAAAGATAAAGAGAGACTCTTAAAAGCAGCAAAAGAAAAGAAGTCAGTTACCTACAGTAAGTTCCCATGAGACTGTCAGCTGATTTCTCAAAAGAAACTTTGCAGGCTAGAAGGGATTGGCAAGAAATATTCAAAGTCATGAAGAGCAGAAACCTATAACCTAGATTGCTCTACCCAGCAAAGATATTTAGAATTGAAAGGCAGATAAAGAGCTGCCCAGACAAGAAAAAACTAAAGGAGTTCATCATCACCAAACCATTATTATATGAAATGTTAAAGGGACTTAATTAAGAAAAAAGATCAAAACTATGAACAATAAAATGGCAAAAAAATACATATCTATCAACAATTGAATTTGAAAAACAAACTAAGCAAACAAGAAGAACAGAGACGGAATCACAGATACAGAGGGTCTTTGGATGGTTGCCAGATGGGAGGAGGTGTGGGGAATGGGTGAAGACGTGAAGGGATTAAGAAGTACAAGTAGGTAGTTACAGAACAGCCATGGGGATGTGAAGTACTGTATAGGAAATGGAGTAGCCTAAGAACTTATACACTTGACCCATGGGTATTACATACATGGGGACTGCCTGAGGGAGTGGGAGGTGCTGGGTGGTGTGGGAAAAAATTGGGACAGCTATAATAGCATAATTAATAAAATATAATTAAAATTAAAATTAAATAAACAAAAGTAAAAAGAATAATGGGGCATAGTGTCTCCCATTAATTCACAAATGCTTCAATAACAATTTATAAATACATAGGGAGAGAGAATGATGAAGCAAATGCAGCTAAAAATGGATATACTGAAGTAGTTTGTACTATTCCTGCAAACTTTCAATAAATTTGAAATAATTTTAAAATACATTTTAAAGTAATGTAAAAAACAAAATGAAATATAAAACCCAACGTACATGGCCCTGGCTGGTGTGTCTCAGTGGACTGGGTGCTGGACTGCGAACCAAAGGGTCGCCAGTTCGATTCCCAGTCAGGGCACATGCCTGGCTTGAGGGCCAGGTCCCCAGTGTGGGGCATGCAAGAGACAACCACACATTGATGTTTCTCTCTCCCAGGGGGGAAAAAAACAGTATACATGAATAAATAACACACACAAAACAATGCATATTTTGTGAGAACCTAGAACAGGAAAGATATACACTGTGGACACAACCCAGTGGTTCCTCATTGGGTCAGGGGAGAAGAAAGTGAATGTGTGGGCCAAAGAGAATAAATAAAACGATTTGTTTAAAGACCAGAGGGCAGGCTAAAGGGACAACCACCAAATTTGTCACCTCACACATCTGAGGAATAGGACGGGATGGAGTGGAGGCAAATATGAAGAGGGGAAACTTCAGATAAACCCACACTGTATCATGTTTTATCTTTTATTTTGACATTGTTTGAATTGTTTCATGATATAAATAAAATACACTCATGTACTATTTATGTAATTTTTAAAATAGAGGGAAATGGTGAAACATCCATATGGTGTTATCTGGACAGCTACTAAAAATTAGATAGAGCTACATCCAGGAACATATGAGAATACAGTAGCCTATTAAGTGTTTTTAATAGCAACCTGCAGAGTATCAGGGACAGTGTGAATAATTGTTGCAAAAGGCATCTAAATAGTTCACACATGCAACATTGTAACTACTAGCCACGCTACTCCTGGAGAAAGGATTAAGAAGAGGGACTTGTGCCCTGGCTGTTGTAGCTCAGTGGATTGAGTGTGGTTTGGGAACCAGACGATCTGGGTTCAATTCCTGGTCAGGGCACATGCCTGGGTTGCAGGCCAGGTCCCCTGTGAGGGCCATGTGAGAGGCAACCACACATTGCTGTTTCTCTCCCTCTCTGTCTCCCTCCCTTCTCCTCTCTCTCAAAATAAATAAATAAAATCTTTTAAAAAAAAAAAGAAGAGGGACTTGTATACACGTTAGTCTGGTTATTTTGCAATGACTTTAACTTATAATATTAATTAACCATATAATGATGAATACAACCTCATTATGGAAAAAATCAAATAACGTATGTATTACTTTTGTGATTTAAGATACATATCACTGTGGCTAAGAGAGGGAATTGTTTCTTAAGGAACAACTGATATTTTTAAATCAGAAAATGTACGTTCCCTTTCAACAGAACACAAGTTTAAATACCCAAAGGTGAGGCCGTCAACCCCTAATTCTCCTGAACGGGTTTGAGAGTCTCACACTCCTGGACTTTCCCACCCACGCTGGGCACTCCTGCCAAGTATAAGCCCCTAGTGCCTCTCCAAAGCCAGGAAGTTCTCAGCGCACCAGCCTGGGCCCGGGAAGGTGCCCCCGTCCCTCTTCAGTTTCTACCTGGCAGCACCGCCTAAGACTGTCTGGTGTCACTTCCACTGTGACACCTTAGCTGACTTTCTCTGGGCAATGCAGGGAACCCCCGGCCGCCCCTCTCCCCTAGTGTTCGGACTGCCTGGGCTTCCCTCTGCTGGGCTTCCCTCTGCTGGGCTTCCTTCTGCTGGGCTTCGCTCTCCCAGAGGGCTTGGCACTGCGCAGCAAGCCGAGCTCCGGGCGGTCTCCGCAGAGGCTCGGGGTGGGGGCGGGCGGGGGGAGCTTCAGGCCTGAGAGGCGGCACCGTGCCCAGCCCATAACGCCCGAAAATAAGTGCCTGTACAGATTGCTTCGGAAAGCAGTTCAGCAATACAGGGGTGGGCAAAAGTACGTTAATAATAATAATAATAAATAATAATACAAGAATAAAGTCTGTGTTTCGCATTCTCACAACTGTAGACCTACTTTCGCCCACCCTGTGTATTGCGAGCAACGGCAATCTCTCTATCCTGTTGCCTCGGTGAGGACCCGAGAAGTAATCCTCCCCACGAGAGCTATCTATGTGACCATTTTGTTTGAGCATTATTTTAATGCTGAAAAACAACACGTCGGAATAGATAACAATTACCTTTTTTTAAAGAAAGAGTCATTAATTTAGGCCTCGGTACCGGTGGGGTTTTCCTTTCGAGTCTGTTGCCGTCGTGTGCACAGTGGGCAGAGTTGGGAAACGGCGTCGAGAAGGCCGCTCAGCGTTGTTTTTACGATTTAAAAGCGGAGAGAAGTTGAGACGAGCGTCTTCAACCGGAGGCACCAATTCCTAACGAGGGGATTCCGGCACCCTGGCCGGCCAGCGGGGACTGGGGGCCCGGACGAGATTCCCGGGGTCTGTCAGACAAAGCCACGGCCACCCACTCACCGCACGCGGGCGCGCGGCGGGCAGGGCCCCTCGCCCCGGGCTCTCCGCCTGCGCCCGCCACGCAGGCCCGGCTGGGAGCAGCCGAGTGCCGCGGGCGGGCTGAGTGCGAGTTCTCCAGCGGTCGGCCCCTTCGCACCGCCGCCCCGTTAGCAACCTTCAGGTCCCCGCCAAGACCTGCCGGCCTCCGGACTAAGCCGAAGAACTCGAGAGAGATTGGGGAGGAGACCGATCACTGCCAGCCGAGCCCCTGCGCTTTGTCTGGGTCGCGCGCGGCCCCCCACCCCGGCCCCGTTCTCGCCCCCCGCTGCCGAGACCCAGCGTTCGCGGCTGCTTCCCCTGGGCCGCCGCCCTCTCCCCGCTCTCTCCTTCTCTGCCGTCTTCAGACCCGCTGCCCACCCCTCCCGGCCCCGCGGCCCCGCGGCCCACGGCCTGCAGCACCGCCCGCGCCGCCGCCGTCGCCCCCAGGATCTGTCCGCTTTGCCCACAAGGAGCGGACCGGGGGGCCTCTCCGCGGGGAGTCGGCAGCACCCACCCCGGAGGGGCGGCCTCCGGGAGGTGGAGACACGAGCCTGGGCATCTCCGCTCCATCTCTCCAGCGTCACCGGCCTCGCCCAGCGGGGAGGGAAGGCGAAAGGCCGGGGCTGGGAAGGGCGACGCAGGTCCGTGGGGCAGGAAGGGCCGAGTGGGGGACACTGGAGACAGCAGCCAGGTCGGGCCACCTCCGCCCAGTGCCGCTGAGCCCTCCCGGCTCTCCACCGGTCCGTTCACAGGGGCTTCGGGGTCGTCCGCCAAGGCCAGGGTGTCAGCGTGGAGCTCCCACTCCGCGTTCGCAGTGTGCCCGAGTTTGTTTTCACAAGTAGTGGGTGGGGGACCACTCGAGCAATACGTGACTACATTCTCATTTTAAAACACAAAACGTAAAGTCAGGGGCTCACAGAATGCCACTCACGCCTCCAAGTCCTTCGGGGAAGAGCAGCTCTCCCTCCGCACACGTGCGGGGCTCTGAAGTGTGGAGCGTGGGTTGTGACTATTTTTGCACAATCGGTGTGACACTCCGCGATTAGTGCGCAGCGGAGGCCGCGGATGTTTTGGCAAGAAACCGCTTTTCACTGTTCAGTGCAGTCTAGACTGTTGAACTATTTGTTTGCATAAGAAATGTTCTACCTCGCCAGAAGAGAGAAAATGTGTATTTAAGAAAAAGAAATGGGGCCCTGGCTGGTGTAGCTCAGTGGATTGAGCGCGGGCTGGGAACCAAAGGGTCCCGGTTCGATTCCCCGTCAGGGCACATGCCTGGGTTGCAGGCCAGGTCCCCAGTGAGGGCCATGTGAGAGGCAACCATACATTGCCGTTTCTCTCCCTCTCTTTCTCCCTCCCTTCCCCTCTCTCTAAAAATAAATAAATAAAATCTTAAAAAAAAAAGAAATAAAACAAAGACATAAAAATCTTTAAAAAAAAAAAGAAAAAGAAATGGGGTTAAAATCTAAAAGAAAAGTAAGTAAACTCTTCCTCAAATACACGCGCGCGAAACGGCCGTGCAGACACATTTGCTCTTTATTCATTGAAATTGTGTCGGACGCCTCTCCGGGCTCCCCTCGCCGCCCCCTCCTTCTCCGTGGCCGTGGCGGTAGCCGAGGCCCCGAGCGGCCTTGTCCCGGTCCAGCGGCCGCGGCAGGACGCGGCCTTCCCCGGAGAGCCTCGGGACCCCTCCGCCGGGAACGCGGCCTCCCTGCGACTGCAGTCCCCCAGCTGCGGTCTCCCGGAGCCCGCGGACCTTGACCTCGCCTGCGGACCTGGTCTCCAGGTTTAGCCCCCCCTGACCTGCTTTTGAACCCACTAATCCCGTCTCGTACTCTTGCCCGCGGCGATGCCTCGCCTCGGCCCCGGCGCGCTAATTCCCCGTGACCCCGCTGCCCCGCCGCGGCTCTCCCCGCCGGGCTTTGAAGGACAGGGCTTCGGGCCCCTGGGTGCCTGGCGAGCCGGTGCGCAGGCCGGGACCGCAGGGCGACGCGCGAACCCGGGCTCACAGGTCCTGGGAACTAAACAAACAGCCTCTGGTTGCAAACGTTCTTTCCTTTCTTGCTTTCTCTTGTTTTCCCTTACAAAGAACAGAACCCTAGGTAACACTAAGCTGGCTGCGCTGTGCGGAAGGCGGGAAGGAGGGCGCAGAAGGGGTAAGCCGAAGCCCGAGGTGCTGGCGAAGGCGGAAAAGCTAGGACGGAGAACGTAGGACAGTGTGACTTCAGTCCTGTTTTTAAGCGGGGGTAGGGTGTGTACATACATGTCCGGGATGGGACTGAACTTGGGGCTTTTAAGGACAAGACTGAGAGTCAGAAGAGAAAACTATTTGTCAATTTATAATCTTTTGTGCTGTTTAGAATTTCCCCAGATAAGTGTTTGCCTTTTTAAAAAAATAAAATTGTTTTAAAACGAAATGGAAATTAGTGCACACCAAAAGCACCTACAAACTAAAGCTCCCTCCCCCTCCAATGCACACTCAAGGCATGGGTTTGCATGTTTAGGGGTTTTGTATGTGTGTATGTATGTATTTTTAGAGAGAGCGGAAGAAGAGAGGGAGAAAGAGAGGGAAAGAAACATCAACGGTCGCCTCTCGTTCGTGCCCTTTCCTGGGCTCAGAACTGGCGAGCCAGGCATGCGCCCTGACCTGGAATCCATCCCTAACCTTTCACTTTGAGGAAAAGCCCATCCAACTGAGCCACACCCGTCAAAGCTTGTTTGTATTTTTGTTTTGTTTTGTCAGCCAATTGAACATGCGGCACCATAGTTCCCCCTCTGGGCCCTTTATTACAGGGGCCCTGAGGCTGTGCAAAAGGCCATTTTTAGGGAAGTTATTTTCAGAGGCGGTTTTATAGCCAGGAAGACAAATCTGCACTTAGTCACCAGCTGGCAAGTGCCTCTCTGCGAGCTTCCAGGTGGAGTGGTCCAGGAGATCAACCTCAGAGGTCCCCTGCCGCGAACCCACACCAGGTTTCATTTTCCAAGGGAAGGGTAGCCGTCCCTACAGGGTAGCTCCCCCACTGAAGGGATTTAGGATTATTTGGTTCACAACTCTCCCCCCCCCACCCCCCCGTACCTGGCACCATGTCCAACATACAGTAGTAGATCAATAAATGTTTATTGGGTGAGGGATATTCCAAAGTGTGTGCAGAAGCTCCTGGAGAATCACTCCCAGTAGGTACAAATTACCAGCTACATCTGGGCCAACAGGCGGATGGGGGAGGCTCACACCGTAAGCGAGGTCTTGACGGTGCCTTGGCAAGTGGTCAGGGCATTTCCAGGATTACGACAGAGTCCCAACAGGGCTGCCTCGAGGTTCCTCGCCCCTGAATTTCGGAATCCTTTCCCAGGGTCAGGGGATGGAAAATTCCTCCAGGCTCCCCACACCCTCATTTGTGGGTAACCGCCTGTCTTTCTGGGCTGGCCCAGGACCGCACTGTGGAGAGGCCTTGGATACTGGAATCGGGACTGACCTGGCCCGGAGAGCAAGGACGCCCCAGACAGCGAGGCAGGCAAGACCCCACAGGCAAGGCGACAGAGGAAGGGGTCCCTCAGCTTCCCTTCGAAAGCTCAGCCTAGAACCCGCTTTCTGGTGATGCTGATCTCAAGTAATCACTTCTAGGGGGTGGCTGGGTGACCTTGAATGTGCAGGTGCCACAAAGACAAAAAGCAGCCAAGTACACACGAGGTCTCTCCGGGTGAGCTTTCTGGGACACAAATCCGGGAGGGAAGCTGAGCAGTGGCCCTTGCTGGAAGCATGGAAACAAAGCGCCTCTTCAAATATGTTCTAACACTTAAAAAGTTATTTTACTAGAGTCATTCGAATTGTGACACCTCACAAATTTAAAAGGTATCAAAGGATATGCAAGCTGGGGGTGCCAGCCTCTAGGCTGCTCTACAAGGCAGTGGGGGAGGGGGGAGCCCCTGCTCTCTCCCAGGGCGCCCGCGGGAAGAGTGGGGGTCCAGGACGCTGCCAGCCAGGATCCCAGCTGCGGGGATTCGGGTGACTCCTTCCCGGGCTCGCGTTGCTACTCCTGCCTGTTCATATTCCTGAGTCCTCCTTCCCGGGACCTCTGTCCGGAAAGACCTTCCTGCTGGCGGGTCCAGAACTGGGAAGGGGAGACTCTGGCATGGGGGTAACGGCCTGGGAGGCACTGTAAACAAGAAAGCTTGGTAATGTCCGAGCAAACGCCCTCAGTTGGATGTCTGAAAGCGGTGTTGGACTCCGGGCCTCACGGCTCAGTGCCTTCTCTGAGCTCAAAGCCCAGCACTTTGCAGAAACAGGAGGTTGGAGAGACCAGCAGATATGCTGTCCTTTAGCCGTGCGTGAGTCCCGTTCCTCCAGCACCCCTACCTACCCGGACTCCAACCAGGCATCTGGGCTTGAGGGCCCAGAACTCTGGCTTGCAACCTGCAGGCCAGACAACCACCCCTGTCCTCTTGGGGACTCGGACCTAACAAACTATCAGTAGTACTACCTGTGCACTCTCAGCTTTAAGTCAAATGATACAAACTTAAATTTTCTTTTAAGTTTCTTTAATAGTCAATACTATCCCCATTTAATGGATAAAGACACTGAGGCCCAGAGTGGTTAAGCAACCGGTTTGCAACGAGTTAGCAGATTCTAAACCAACCTAGCTGAGAATCAAAGCTTCGCATCTTTACTCAGGGGCCTATAATTCCTGAAAGACCCGCAGTCCAGCAGGCCCCTCCGCATTAGACAGAAGCAGAAAGGAGGCTTCTGAGAGGGGACAGTCAGCTGGGTACACAGCCAGTGGTCGTCCTTTCCTGAGCCACACCAGGCTCCTCCAGCTGCTCCCAGGAAAAGTCTCCCCTCTCTGGTGAGCTGCCCAAGGGGCACCTGAATGAGAGGCGCACTTGCACTTGCTCAACAGGTAAGATGGAAACAATCTAGAGGTCTACCAAGACGAAATGGACAGATGCATGTGGTGCAACCCAGTGATGGAAAGTTATTTTGCCATAGACAGGAATGAAGTACTGATATATGCTACCTGAATAAGCCTTGAAACATTATGCCCAGTGAAAGAAGCATGTTGTATGATTTCATTGATGTAAAATACCCAGAATAGGTAAATCCATAGAAACAAAAAGTAGATTAGTGGTTGCTTAGGGCTGACTAGGAGCGTGGGGGTGATAGCTAAAGGGTTCAGGTTACTTTGTGAGGTGATGAAGATGTTCTAATATTTACTATGGTGATGGTTACTATGTAGCTGTGCATGTGCAATATATTTTAGTGTACCTAGGAGTATACTTAAAAACCACTGAATTGTACCCTGTGAATGAGGGAGTTGCCTGATATGTGAATTACATTTCAGTAAAGCTGTTATCAAAACAGCAAAAGCCAAAGAAGACATACTTAACTGTAGGAGGTGAGGCCATTGCCCAGCCACTCTCAATACAGGTTCTGCTCTGTAAGCATCTGGGTCCTCAGAGACCAAATTTCCTTCAGTCTCCACAGAGGCCACATGTCCCTGCAAGGGTGCAGTGTCTGTCAATCCAAATGCCCTGCCCAGGCTGCTGTGCCAGGAACAGCCACACAGCGCCAGGCCAGGGCGTCCATTGTGTGATTTGGGAGAGAGCCCAGTTCTCAGACTGAAGGGAGAGGAAGAAATTTTTGCCTTGGCAGGGCCCCAGGCCCATGCCTGGATTTGAATCCACTCAAACTAGCTGTGTGACTTCGGTCTGTTGCTACCTCTGCAAATTGGGGCAAACACGCCCTGCCCGAAGGGTCGTTGGGACTGTTTCATGATAGTATGAGTCCAGCACAGCCTCAGGCAGCAAACCGCACATCCCTTCCTAGAAATAAATCAGTTTAGGGAATGATCTAGATAAAATTGGAACGTGGCAGGAGCAAATAGATTTCATTAAGAAAGAAGGAAAAATTTTAGATGATTCTATTGCTTCTCTGGTATCCCTTCCTTCATTTCAACAACACACTTGGATTGCATGGTAAGTTCTGAAGACAAGGAAAAGAGCTCATGGCTCATCGGCCCCATGGGAGGGAGGCTGTGGGAAGAGGGGAAAGAGGTGTGAGATCGGACAGAGGAGGAAAGAGAGAGAGAAGGTGGGGAGAGGGGATGAGGGAGACTTCCATGAAGGGGCCAGGGGCCAGCTATGGGAAGGTGTGGCTAAGCAGAAGGAAAAGGGGGGCAAATACAGAAGGACAAGGTTGCAAAATCACCTGAGGAAGGGGAGAAAGGAAGGTTCACAGAGAACTGCCAGGGAAGGGTGTGGGGAGTGGAGAAAGCTTTGGGGTGGGGGGTGGGGAATGTGGAGAAAAGCAGATGGGAGGAGAAGATCACCAAACTGGGAGTCCCTAGCCCTGTCCTAGAACCTGGGGACACTCATCCCTGAGCTGAGCTGGCTGTCGGCTTGACCTCTGGCCAGGCCCCACCAGGTGTCTTCTCCCTCAGCCCCAGGGAATCAAGTCCCCAGGAGAATCCTGAGGCCTATGGGTGGGGGTGGAGATCTTTGCAGATCAAGCTGGACACCTGCAGGTTGAGTCCAGTTGTGTCCTGGCCAGGCGTTTATCTTCTCTGACCTCCTACCTCTAAATTGTCCCCCTTCCAGGCTCACCACTGCTGGCTTCCCCCTCCCCCGCCCACCCCTAAAGTGTTGGCTAACACTACCATTTCTCATTCCCACCACTTCCTGACCACTTCTAGACCTTCACTCTGCCTTCCTCGTATCCAGCAATGTCTGTTTTCCCCACTCTCAGCCCAATTTAGTGGTTTCCTGGAAGCCTTTTAAATATAGGGAGTCCACTGGGCCCAGATTTGATGCCATTTGGTAGGCCACTAAGCACTAAACTTTTTCTAAGTTCTCTGGGTAATTTAATATGCAGCAGGTGCAGAGAACTCCTTTGCCTCCCTCTTTAAGCCTCTGGGTCCTAGTCCAAGGCCAGAGTCAAGGTGGGACCTGTCTTCTAGTCCCAGCTGGGTGATAGGAACATGGAAGATTTCATCAGACCTGTCTTGCTGGTGACAGTCCCTCCCGTGTGGCCCTTTTTACAGCGAGGCTCTAGACCCACAGGCTCCCTTGGACATCCCTCATTTGGGCCCCCAAGACTCACAAGCTCAAGAAGACACCAGCAGGTTATACCAGGCCAGGTGCAATTGACAAATCTTGATGGGCCTAGAGCTCCACGGCTTGGCTAGGATCCCTGCCCAGGCTGCGGAGGGACAAAGCAAACAGGGGAGTGCTGCCTGGGGGAGGAGGAGTCCAGGCTGCACCTGGGAGGCAGCTTCAGTGGTCCAGGCTCATACCAATAGACCCTAAACTGAACCGAGGTGAGTGTGGGGGAAGGACTCAGCAGCAGCTGAGGATATCTATCCTGAGCCCAAATGCAAAACACAAACTGTAGCAAGTGGATGCCTGAGAAGGTAAATGCCAGCTAGGAGGACTGGCGACACCCCCATCGCCTGCACTGGCCACCCCAGCCCAGCCACCTTGGGTCCCCCGCTCTACCACCCAGGGATGACCTCCACCTTCATGATGGGCACCCCCAGAGCCCAGAGGGTGCTGTTCCCCGCAGCATCCTCAGACACTGACGTCCAGCAGACAGGCCTGAAATAAGTCAGTGACTGACTAAGGTGATTGAGTGACTGAAGCTAGCAATTTAGGAGACCCAGCAAAAAAGAGGATGAGGCAGGCAGAGGAACCCGGACTTCGGAGCCTTTGGCTCTGGGGGATTGGCCGGGAGATGCACAGGCTGAGAGGGGGAGGCAGGGTGGTGGAGGCTGAGAGGCCCTGGGGGAGGACGGAAAGGAAAGGAAAGGAAAGGAAAGACCACGGAAGGGTAGAGGGCATGTCTGAAGCAGCCTAGAATCTCCACCCAGGCCCACCAGCAGCCCAGGAGAGAGGCCTGGCCCAGCCTCAGCAGAAAGAGCAGGGCTGGGCTGGGCTGGGGACAAGGGGCCAGGCGAGGAGAGCTGGCCTAATGAGCCTGCCAGAGCACCCAAGAAATACGGAGGAAGGAAGAACAGCCAGACACAGGACTGAGCCTCCTATGTTCCAGGTTCTGAGCACCTGAAGGGAATCCTGAAGGCTCCGTCCAGGGCTTCGGTCCCACTGGCAGTGCAGGACTGGGGGGTTCTGCTGGGGTACAGGTAGCATCTGGGTGAACCCAGGCTCTGACTCCCACCCAATCATATACACACCTTGGCTCCCCTAGGACCCAGGACAGGCCACATTTCCCACCCTAGAAAGTCCCCTTTGGGTTGTGGGGTGGGAGAGCTATTTACCTGACAGCTGCTGGGACCCAGCACTAAGCAGCACCGGTCAGGAAGTCAATCAAAAGGCATAGAGAAGGTGAGTGGGGAGAAACTGGACAGTTCTGGAGAGTTCCTGGATCAGACCCACACTCTCAAAAAGTGGCAGGAGTTAGGGATGGCCAATGGGGCTGAGAGCAAGGCAAAGCCAGAGGGAGGACAGCCTTTCCCCAGCTCAGGCTGATCCTTGTAGAAACTTTCAGGAGACCTAGTCCCAAGGAACATCTGAGTGGAGCTGGGGTTGGTGGCACCCCTTTCTGACCTGTCCCCCACCCACCCCTGCTGTGAGTGGAGGACCTAGGCCACCAAATGTCAGCCGACAACTCCAGCCCAGGACAAAACAGCTCCTTGGGCCCAGACTGCTAATTGGGTAAAGGTGAAGCTCACTAGTTCCTCAGGACCTGCAGGGCCGCAGAGGAGACATAGTGGGGATCTCAGCTGAGCCTCAGGCTGCAGTGGCCCTGCTGGACCGAGAAGGAGCCAGAAAAATCTAGGGCCTGTCTACATGGGAGCTGCAACTGGTCAGAGCCACTGAGAAAGCAATTTAGGTTGCCCACTCCCTCCCATCGCCTTGGACTCCCCCACCCCCACCTCTCCTGCTGAAGTTCCTGAATTGCTTTACAAAAAGGGAGGTGACGGAGAAGCAGAGGACCTCGTCCAGGTCCCCAGGATCTTGGCTGGGTTGAGACGACAGTGAGACCGCGGTGCAGACTGGCAGTGGGAGCAAGGGCAGCGGGCACACGACTCCGGCCTTCCCCGCCGTGCCAGGAGGGGAATCCTAGCGAATGTGGGCCAGGCAAACTCAAAACATCTGGAGCTCTGCGTCTAGACCACCAAGGGCAGGAAGGTGCCCCAGAGCCAGGCGGCGTCCCAACAAGCGTGCACACACACACACCCAGCAAGTCACCCCTGCGCACGCCCGCCCCGTGGCCGCATTGGGTACAGGCGCACCCACAAGTCTTTATCCTGCACTCCCACGAGGTAGCCCGGAATCACGTGGGCGGGAACCCAGCGGTTCCGCACAATCCGCCGCCTGGGCAGGGGAGAGCCAGGCCGCGCTGGCAGTGAGCCCCAGGAGAAACGGAGGGGCGTGAGGGGGCCTGGCTTTGGAGAGCCTGGATTCAGACGGCTGTCTTAGCTCGGATCTCGACCCGGCCAGAGCCCGGATTTGGGGAGGAGATCCAACAATCCCCCCCACCCCCTCACACACACACAAACCATTCCCCGCCTCACTGCGCAAGAGCCTTGAGTTCCTCCCTGAAGCCCGCGCACTGTCACGGAGGCCGAGCCCCACTTCGCAGCCCTGCGGCGGGGAGGGAGCCAGCGCAGGGACTCCCGTGGGCCGCCCACTCCCGCACAGCACAGAGAGAATGTGCGGGAACAAAACGGGGCACGGGAGACAGCGGCCGACTGCGAACTTCCCACAGTCAACCGGGGCTGCCCTGTGGCCCCCTCGGGTGTTCCCTGCCCGCTCCCCCGCAGCCAGAGAAGGGGCGGCGGCCCACTTCCCCGCCTGGCTCCGCGCTGCTCCGCAGGAGGCCACGCGCCTCCCCGCAGAATGGCCAGCTCACAGTGAGTGTGAATGCGCCAGGAAGCCCCTCTATGGACGTTAGAAGAGGACACCAAAACGGAGACCTGAGTTACCCGCACGGAATGATATCATTTGTGAAATGAAAATTTAAAAGGGAGAAAACAAACAAAACCCGGCAAGATTCAGGTGCTCTTCCCTTCGTTTTTCTTTGAACAGAAACCCGGGCGTCGTGTGTGGGAAGAGGAACAGGCTTGGGGGCTGCAAAATTTCGAGTGGAGTGTTTGCTTTTTGCTTAGAATTCTTCTATACTCGACATGGCTTGCTTGGATAATAAAAATAAAATTGAGAGAGACAGCGAGAAGAAGGGTTGGAGTGGAACAAGACAGGCCGGATGGCGAGGCCAGGTGGAGGGCGCACTGCCTCACGTGGGGGTCGCTGAGTTCTGCTACTCCTCCAGGGCCGAGGCCCAAAGGCACCACGTGCAGGGCTCACCGCACTCGCCAGCATGGGTCCTTCCAACAAAGCTGGGTCCCTCTAAGTCACACTGCCCAGGGGGATTACCAGACCTCCTGTAACTATACACCTCCTTTCTCCCAGGCCCCTGGGTGCCACCAACTCTCAAGAGTCCGCGGCTGGCGCAGCTGTTCTGCCCCTGCACCCTCTGCCCCCGCCCTGAGCAAATAGTGCCGCTTCCTCTCCACACCCAAATTACTTAGTGGGCAAATGTGTTTCCTTCCTTCCTTCCTTCCCGTTAATACGGAGCAGCAGGCCTCCTTCCTTGCCCCCTAGACTCTCCCCTTTCCCAGGGTCTCAAACCCTACCCTGAGGCACAGTCTCTCTATTAAATAATTGGTGAGCCCCTCCCACCTACATTAGGCTGGGGGCGTTTGAGATCGTATGCAAACACACACTCAACTGCTTACATACACACTGGTCGCACACTAAGACACTGACACACGCACACTCATATACCCGCTCCCGGGCTCCTCAGAGTCACGGAGGTTGCACCAGCAACGCACTCAGCCATGCCACAGCCACTTGCGCCCGCACATCCAGCGGCCTGCCCCAGACCCTGGGGCTGAAGCATCCTCACCCACCCTAGCATGAGGGCCAAACAAGGAAAAGCAAGGTCTGCTGTGATAGTGTTTTAGGGAAAAGTGTCACGGGCCCTCCTGCGCACACACATCTTTTTTGGGCCCTTTCAACCTTCCTTCTAAGCTCCTCTCTCAGTTGAAGGAAGGAAAATCCGGACCTGGCCTCTCCTGGCGCTGTCGAAGGAGAAGCTAAACTCCGGTGAGCACGGGTTCCTCAGAAAGTGCCGGGGACCTGGACGCACCTCAGACGGCCGACCAATGGCCAGGGTCAACCAGTGCTCAGCTCCACGGCCCGGCCGGACGTCCAGCCGCGCGTTCGTTGGCGCTCGCCTTTCTCCAGCCCAGCGAAGGCGAGATCCCGGACCCAGGACTAAGGGCCGGTGGGGAAGGGGTTCGATGGGCAGGGCCGTGACTCAAGGAAAGGCCGACCTTCTATCCATGTCTGCGGGTGCTGCCCCCTGTGTGAAGGCCTCAGAGCCGCAGGGGAAGCGGGCATTTATTGCGTATCAGTCTCGTCCTCACTCGACCCTCTCGGCTCCTGGTACCGGTTATTTGTCTGCCAGTGCGGGTCACTCCAGCGGTTCCCTTGCCTCGCTCTTTCTGGCTCCTTTACTACATCTCAGCCTTGCTCTCCCCGGAGCGCCGGGAGGGGCCCTCTGTCTGAGTTCAAGAGTGTGGCTGGAGGTTTGACTCTGGAGCGGGGGTGGAGCGCTGAACCGTAGGCGCGAGTCCCCGCCTACAGCGCCCCCAACCCCGCCAAGCGCGGGAGCAAGGCCAACCTCCTGCTTTCTGCCGCGTCTCCCCGGAGTCGCCTTCCTGAAGCATTTTGGTTATCGATCCAGCTGAAAAGCCGGAGCTCCAAGGCTGTGTGCTTCCCTGGGGACGAGGGGAGCGGGGAGGGCCGTAGGCTGGCGGTTGGAGGAGGGAGCTGACAACCAGAGAAGATGTAGCGTTCCACAGCCCCCCGGGCCGCCCCAGCCTCCCTCTGCGGGCTGGAACGCGGCAGGACTGGGGATGGGAGGCGTGGGCCCCCGCGCCCCGCCCGCCCGCGTGCGCGGCTCCCTACCGCGCCCCTGGGAGTGACGGGCCCGCGACACCTGCCCAATCAGCAGAAAGAGGCGGAGCAGCCGGCGGGGGCGGGGCCAGAGGAGGGTCCCAGTGCCGACGGGGGCGCGAGGGGCGGCGCGCCGCGGGCTGGCGGGCGCGGGCTTCCCCGCTCTGGCGAAAGCGGCGGCGGCTGCCGGCATGGGCGATGGGGGCGCGGAGCGCGACCGGGGCCCCGCACGCCGGGAGTCTCGCGGAGGGCGCGGCGCGGACCGCCGCGCAGCGGAAGATTCGAGTGCTGCCGCCGGCGGCCACAGCCCGGGGGACGTTGCCAGGACCTCTGCCTCTAGCCCCGCGGGCTCCAGGGAGAGCGGCGCCGACAGCGACGGGCAGCCCGGGCTCGGAGAGACAGATCACTGCCGCCGCATCCTGGTGCGAGGTAAGAGCTTGCTTCCCTGGACCCCCAGCCCTACCCCGACTGGGGTCTCCGAACTTGCCGCAGGCTCCACCTCCCAATTAATGTATTAATTCCATCAGTCATCGTTCAGCCATTCATTCGGTCAATATTACTTTGAGCGCCTATTGTGTGCTGGGCATTGACACTCTGAGTGCAAAGGACAAAGCCGCCAACCGGACCAAAGACATCCCCATTTCACTGCCGTACATTCGCGGCCTCTGGGCCGGCCCCTCGCCCAGGCTCGCCCAGGCCGGCAGCCGAGGCAGGGGCAGAGGTGGGAGCGCGGGTCCCCGCCCCGCGTGCCTCACGGCGGGTGCGGAGAGAAGCTCCAGGCGCTCTCGAGTGGGGTCAGGGCGAGGAGGGACCAGAGCCGGGATCCGCGGCCCGGAGGAAAGGCCCGGGCTCCGCTCTGCGGCCGGGGAGCTTCTCCGCCTCCAGCCCAGCCTGGTTTCCCGTTGTCAGCGACGCCCCGCACCGGCTGCTTTCTGGAGAGGCACGCGGACGCGGGGGACGGCTCACCCGGCGCCCGCCCTCCCGCCCGCCTGTGGTTCGCTCTTGGCTCCAACTTCCTCTCGGCGCCTGGGCCCGGCCGGTTGCCGGTGAGGCCTTCTTTCTGCCTAGCCTTTCGCGTCGCCCCACCTCTCCCACCTTCCTTCTTTCCCGGCCGTTTCTCTCCGCCGAGCTCGCCTTCTCAGCTCTCTCCTGCAAGCGCTTCTGGGCTGCGCCCGAGCACCCAGCTCTCCCTAGCCTTCTCCCCGCGGGAATGGGGCTGGTCTGGCCGCTGCACCTCCACCTCGCACCCAGCCTGCCGGCCTGCCTCAAGAGAAGCTCTTGACTCAGCTGTTGCCGGATCTCGCCTCGCCCTGAAAAATGAGGAGGCGGGGAGCGGATCCTGGGGTCTTGCTCTCAGCCCTTTTGTAGGCCATGGCCAAAGCATCCCAGAGCCCCGGACTGTAAGACTCACAGCCCAAAAGAGGCCACTCGTGTGTAACGGTTCCCCTGTCCTCCTTCACCAACTCCCTCGCCCACCTTCCTTCCGCTGCCTTTTCCCAGACCTTTCTTTCTTAAATGCGAGTCCTGCCTGCTGCGGTCCTCTGGAATTTCAGGCCCTCCGCCCGGGGAAGGGGAACCAGCCTGACTAGAGGTCGCTCCAGCTCCAGGCCCCGAATGTGTCTGATCCGAGCTGGGCTGCTCACACACAGAATGGGACACCTCGGTCTGGTTCAACACAACCTCCCTGCAGCTGCTGGGTCTGGGGGGCTTGGGAATGGGGGGCACGGCTGGGGCAGGGCATGGGGGCAGCTCAGTGTGAGGTGGGCTGATGACTGTCCTGGACATAGACTCAGGGAACCTGGTCTTGGGAAACACTTCTAGTATCAGGTGTGGTCACCTAGGGATGGGGTGCCCACCGCTGCTCTGGGGAGCAGGCTTGAGTTACAGGGCAAGGCATGGGGGGTTCGTCCCCACCCAGCAGGGATGCCAGCAGGTGTGTGGACCTTTTGGGCACCTGGGATTAAATGAGACGCCATTTCATAGACAGTGGGATGTCCTGGGTGCAAGGTGATAGCAGCCAGCTTGCAGTTCCGCTAAGGAAATCCACAGGGCGTGCAACAATGGAGAAATCAGTCTGCTAAACCTGTGCTACCAGATTAAGGCGTCGAGTGCCTGTGACTCTCAGCACCTCACACCCCATCTGTGGGTAGGCATTTCCTTCTCCGAGTTCTGTGGGGTGCAGGAGATCCATGCTGGCAACCATCCACAGCCAGGCAGAGATAGACTTGTGTGCATTTTCAGAAGGTGTACTTTCATAAATGCATATACCATGATGCTGGCCCATTTGTACACTATAATGAAAGTATAGCTAGAAGGTGTACCTGTGCACCTAAAAGAATCAAAAGGTATAAACAGGGCCCTCATAAATCCCTTTGTCCTTTCCCATTTAATAACAACGAGGTCAGTATAGGCCTGAGATACTTGGGATGTTATTTACCACTAATCCCTCCTATCCAGGGTCACCTGCGTCACTCCAGGCCCCACCGGGCCCGGGGCGGAGGCTCTGACAAATGAAAGGCCCTGCATTGGAGAAAAGTCAGCAATGCTTTAGCCCCAAGATGAATGTCCCTCCTGAATGCTCGAAGCAGAGAGTACATTTTGCCTTGACCTCTGAGGACACATCCTAAGTATCTTTTTGGAAGGAATTTTAAAAGGTGGAACGAAGGGGTTTGCATCATAGCCTTGAGGATGCTGGTGGGGTGAGGATTCTGAGAAAGGGCCCCACTCTGTCTGGGTCATTGCCCTTCTTTCCGCTTCTTTCCCACTCAGCACTTGCTCCCCTGAGGGCCTCATCCCAAGGTAGCAGATCTTTTGGGGAGACTCATGGCCCAGAGGAGTAAGAGGAATGCTTCGGTGCTGAAATTAAGTGAAGTTGGTTTGGAATACTGGCATTACAGTCATTTGAATTTGAACTAGGTTCCCCCACCCCCCAGCCTGTTTCCTCATCTATACAAAGAAACCCACAGCTCTTACCTTGAAGGTCTGCGCTAAGGGTCAGAAGTGATGTTTATAAAACCACAAGTACCCAGCAGAATCTTAGGAAATACTTCATTGAATGAAAAAGGGGGAGCTCTGAGGCGACCCACAGACCACTTCTGGGAGTGGACCTCCTTTCTCAGAGGCCTTCCCCAACTCGCCCCCGCCCCTCCGTTGGGAACATGGCCTCCTTTGGGCCCTGGCTCAACAGGATTTGGTGTTGAGCAGCCAAGGGGTCAAGAACTGGCTGATGAAAAGAGGATTCCAAACACCTTGCAGACCAAACTTGCAGCCCCCAGTCCTCTTCAGGAACCGCCATTCAACCAGTCACTCAAGTTTCTCGTTGCCTCTGCGGAAATGCGGGGCAGGGAACCCGGGAGATGGACCTTGCTGCTGCTCCCACCTCAGAATGGAGGCTCCTTTATGCCACACACTGTACCAACAAGGCTGCTGGGATAACAGGCGTGTGCACACAATGGGAACACCGCACACCCACCGCTGACACAGCCAGGCTTCCCCAGGGAGCACATGGCCAGCAGGCCTCTCCACACCTCTGTGGTGAGGGATAGAGATGGGGGATCCTTTTGTTTTGTATTTATTAAGGGCTCACCAGCCAGGGGCAGGAGGCAGCCGGAGGAACTGGCCGCCTCCTTGCTGTGGCTTTAAATGCGATGGCGGTGGCGGGAGGGCAGTGCAAAGGCCTTTTTGGTGGACCCGGGATCCCCATAGTCACAAGAGGAAACTAGTTCAAATTCAAACGCCCTGCAACCTCACAATCTATGCTAGCACCAGAACACTCAGATGCCCCCACGTGATTCCCAGATCATTCCCAACTCGAATTCAACAACATGTCTGGACAGAGCCTGGCATGGCGCTCTGCCAGCAACACCCAAACAATGAGTGTGGTGCCGGTCCCTACTTACCCAAAGCAGTCCTTTGGGCCTGCGGGTCTCAAAAGCCCATTCAGGCTGCTCCCTCTGCCCCCAACTCTGTGCTGCCACCTTGGCCCAGACTGGGTAGGACTCAGAGGCTGCTCTCAGAGCACTCAGAACACGAGCTATGGCTCTCCCTGCCTGGCCCAGAACCCCAACCTGTCTGGGAGCAGGAGCACAGGAAAACTGCTGGGTCCTTTGAATGAGTGAATGTTGGGATCCCCTCCCAACACCACTGCCAAGGAGCTGAACCTCTTTCATCTGGGGGCCCTCGGTGGCTGGGCTGGGGACATGCGAGGACCGAGGAAGGCCTGGGACTCTGGCTTCCGATGGACAATTCCCTCTGTGGATGTGAGTGTGGGGAAAGGGGCCTGGCTCCCCTGAGAATCCAGGGACAGTACTATACAAAGAAACCCACAGCTCTTACCTTGAAGGTCTGTGCTAAGGGTAAGAAACGCTCCAGAAACGCACACATTGGAACATTTACAGAGAGCCGGATGGTGGACACCCAGCAGGGTCCTGGCTGCCACAAATGCCTCTGAGGACTCCTGGCAAGGTGCCAGCGCTCCGGGGGAGTGGCCTGCAGAAACCAACGCCCCCCTCAGCAGCCCAGTCTGTATTAAGCTTGCTTCACATCCCCTCGCTTTCTGCTGGGATTTACACCAGCTACCGGACCTAGGGAGGACTCGGCCCAGACTCCGCAGGCCTTGTCCGCAGGTCACAGAAGCCCTAACAAAGGCACACAGGCCGGCATTTTGGCAACGGAGAAGGCAGGCGTGGTGCTGTGTAGGAATGAGCACCAGATTGAGAGCTCAGCCCTCGGCAGATAGCGGGATCAGAGCTTCACTATCTGAGTTTGTTAAGAGACGCAACAACCCAGGACCAGCGCCCCAGGCAGCAGCTGAAAAATTTAAAGGGTTCATGCAAGGGACTGTATTTTGGGATTTGGGGTTTTATTTTAATTGTTAATTTTGGGGCTTTGTGAGAGAATTTTGTTTCTTTTTTATTTTCCTGGATTTGTTTTGTTCCATGTTTGTTATGTTTTTCCTTTTGCTTTGTTTGCTTTGGGCTGAAGGGTACACTTTCTTGTCACTGGTCTGTGCTGGGCCCCTCATTTTGGTCTTTATTTTCCCTTTATATATAGGCCCTCGTGCCCCACCCCCCACAACACAGAGGCTCAGACCAGCACCCAACTGTGTCATCTTGTCTGGTGTGTCTGTGTGGTGTGTTTTCATTTGCAAGGAGCTGTGCAGGGCATTCCGTGGGTCCTTGTATTCTCATGCTGGTTCTGCCGCCCTGGGTGGGCACTCAGACTCGGTGGCTGCGCACCCACTGACGAATCCCTCCTCCCCACCCCCACACATGCACACACTCATACCTGCAAGATTGCAGCCTACAGGTGTGGCCCACAGGTGACCTGGCAAGCTGGGAGACTTAGTCTCCCGATTGTTGAGGCAGCGAGTACTTGGGACTGGAGGGGACGACGGGGACACGTGTCCCTGTGCCTAAGCTGACAAACGAATTCGTCTCCACCCACTGCGCATCATCTGCAGGGGGAGAGGGGTCTAGGGTCTTAAAGGCTGGACACCATTTCTTCCATTACCCTTTACTCCAGCCTTTGGCCTTAGTAACCCTAAGCTTTCCGCTCTGTTTGCCAAGTTTTCTTAATTTGTATTTTAAATGAGTGGGAGCATAGAAAGTATATGAATTTTGCCTTTTATTTCTTGTTTGCTTTCCATAAAATAAAGATCGGCCTGGCTCTCCTCGGAAAGCCAGTAGGGGCTACTTGCCAGTGTGTGAAGCGAATTTATACCCCAGTTTGAGAAACGCAGAGAGGACACGGGGGGAGTGGGCCTACCCAGGAACCCCTAGGACTCAGGGGGGTCTAGACGCCTGGCTTGCTCTCCCCCCAATCCGGGAGGAAAGTTGGAGGGTCTCAGACAGGGTACCAGGGTGCATCCTACGCGGCTGAAAAGGGTGGTGGCGTCGGGAAGGGATCCGGCCTACAACGCCGGGAGGCCGGCCCAGAACAGCGGCTGGCGGGGGTTTGGTGCGTAGTTGGGGGTGAGGTCCGCCGCAAGGCACACGTTAGGGCGCACGAAGCCCCTCCAATTCTCTCTCCCACGTTCCCCCCGCCCCTCGCCTTGACCTTCGTTTGCTCGCTTGCTCTTCGATTCATTCTACAAACAGTAGCGGGTACTTACACTGAATCGGCCGCGGGAGCTGGCGCGAGGCCGGCCAACCCAGGGACTGACTCGCACTGGGGGACCCGCGGGGCTCCTGACCAGCCCCTTCCTCCAGAGCCGAGTGACCAGAGAGCCCCGTGGGCACAAAGTTCAAAGGAGGCCGGTGTCTGGAGCCGGGGACCACTGGTGACGCGGGGACTACATAGGAGGCTGTCACCGCACCCGCCAAATCTACGCAAGAGCTCAGGTGTATTCCTAGCACACAGTAGGCGTTCAGCAAATGCTTGTGGACTGAATAAAGGGAGACAGCGCCAGCAACATCAACTAGAAGGCTGCAACGCCCTTCCCCGAGAGGAACGTCTGTTCTAAGATGACCTTATTTTTGACATCAAAATGTCGTTCCTAATCTGAAATGGTGATAATGCCAGAACACAGATTAAT
The DNA here is from genome assembly GCA_004026765.1 of Micronycteris hirsuta. Taxonomy (NCBI): domain Eukaryota; kingdom Metazoa; phylum Chordata; class Mammalia; order Chiroptera; family Phyllostomidae; genus Micronycteris; species Micronycteris hirsuta. Next base: position 71,898 of record PVJI01004607.1, on the reverse strand, counting down.
TGTTAAAATATGAAGTTTATAACGCCGTATTTTTAGGAATTTTCTGCAATCCTCAGCTGTGGAAACCACCGAAACACAAAATCCGTAAAACCTCAAACATTGTTCTGTCACTGGTAGCTGGATCCCCGGGGGGAGAGGCCGCCCGGAGCAGCAGGTCCTGCGGAGGCGCGGGCGTCAAGGCCGGTAGCGAGCCTCGCGGCTCTCCGTGGCTGCTCAGTGTGCGGTCCACCCGCAAAGCCAGCGGCGCTGTGGGAGAAATGGCCAGGTAAACCCGTGTCTCTCCTCCCCGCGAATTCGCGCGCCTCCAGTCCTTCCCTGGAATTTGAAGCTACCGGGAAAATCAAAGGCAGGGTCTGTCCTGGATGCCGCTGTTCCCGCTGCCCGCGGACCACCTGGAGCTGCGGGGGTCCGAGGCGGGCGGGTGGAGGACACTTCGAAGGACCCAGCTTCCAGCAGAGCCGCACTTACAGGTAGACTGGGGACTTAAAAACAAAAAGTGGCCCGGCTCGGGTTGCTCAGTTGCCTGCAGCGTGTACCGTGCGTGCAGCAGAGCGTCGCGGGTTCTGTCCCCAGTCGGGGCGCGCACGGGAAACGACCCGATCCGCGGCGTTTCTTTCTCTGCCTCTGTCTCTCTCGCTCTCGCTTTTCTTCTCTCTCTCTGAAATCAGTAAACACATCCTTCGATGGAGATTTACCAGGAAAAACAAAAAGTAAAACCCCCGAAGCGCGACCGAGCGGAAGAAGGCTCCCAGAAATAGCACGCCCCGCCCCCTCCCAAGTTTCAGGTGCGTCCTTCCAGGCATTTACGTTTTAATATGCAAACATTAGCAAAAGCGGGATCGTTTTACATAACCTGTTTTGCGGTTTGCCTTTTAAAAACATGTAATCTGCAGGGGTGATCTTTTCAGGCTCAGCCATTTCGCACTGCTCTGTGGCTGAAGAAAGCCAAATTCTCCTCGCTTCTCCTGGCCGTTCCGGTTGTTTTCCCAAATGCAAACATCGCAAAGTAAATCCGCGAGGCGCGGGCCTTTGCGCACGCCTTTGAGTATTTCCAGGGAATAATTCCTGGCAGTGGATTGCTGTTTGAAAACGTTTACACGCAAATTTTTTTTTATTAAAAACGTGTTTCCTTGCACTTTAAAATAGTAATTCATGCAATTCAAACATCAAAAAGTTGCTATTAAGTACCCAGTGAAAAATCTCTCTCCCAGCGCTGTCCCCCAGCCTCAGGCTCCCACGCTCAAAAGCACACTTTTTAAAAAATGCTTTCTAGTAAGTTCTTCTACATAATTATTATGCTTATGCAAGTCAGCGCAGCTGTAGTCTTTCCTCTTGCTTTTATTTTTAACTCGTGTGGGAACATCTCTATATTTGTCTGCACCTTACTATTTTCACTTACCACTGTATCTTGGGATGTAAATGATTTCTTGCTCGTCTTTTTACAGATGCATAGTTTTCCATTTGTAGGGCTTGCACGGGCCGTTGTGTATGTTACAGAACTGAGGCCCTTCCGGTAGACACGTAGCTGGTTTCGTATCTATTGCTATTATATACAATGCTGCAGTGAATAGATGTGCTCCTTGGTCATTTCCACCCGCATAGGTTTGTCTGTCAGGGAAGTTCCTGAAAGTCCCCAGGTCAAAGAGCATCTGTATTTGTAATTTGAAAGACAATGCCCAGTTGCCCTCCGTAGATGGCAGGCCCCACCGCGCACATGCAGGGCTGGATCTCCAAATCTGGCCGCCATGGTTCACACTTTATATCTTGATAGCTGTTGTCAAATTGTTCTTCAAAAAACTGTGTAGCTTTTTACGCCCCCACCTTTGCCCTCTCCCCACATGGCACATATAGATAACCTTTGTCAATCTCATAGGCAATAAGTAGTAAGTTGCTGGCATTTTAGTTTTTATTTCTTTGATTATTAATGAAGTTTTTAATGTTACTTTATTTGTTTGTAAATTATACTTTATTGTTTATACTATTACAGTTGTCCCAATTTTTCCTCTTTATTTTCTTTTCATGTTTATTGGCCAGTTGTATTTCTTCTGCTACCTATTAATTCATTTCCTTCAACCACTTTTAATTTTCAAATATCCCTTTCTTTATTGATTTGTAGAAACTCTGTATTATGGATAGTAGCTCACTGCTTTCAATATGTGTTGAAATTTTTTTGAGTTTATAATTTGTCTTATAATTTTGTTTCTGATGTCTTTTGTTTTCTGAAGTATAAAGTAACTTTCTAATTACAAAACCAATCCATGCCGTTTTGCTGCATGATGTAAAAGTTGAAAGTTCTTATTTTCCCCATATAATACACTTCCATACCCAAGATGTAACCTCCCCAGCTTTTCCTACTAACTGAAAAAAATAAATATGAAAGTTATATGTTACAAAACTGGGATTTTTTTTTTTTGCAAAATGCGTTTTGCTTTTTTTCACTTAATAAACATTTGTGGAAATCTTTCTACATAGAACCGCCTCTTTTAAAAAAACTGCACAGTATTCCATTATACAGATAGAATCTAATTTATTTAAGCATTTCCCTGTTGGTAGACATGTAGCTGGGTTCTGCTCTTTTGCTGTTGCAAACAGTGCTTCAGTGAACATCTTTGCATCTCAATTTGAACAGATGGCTTTTGGAAGTCTCATTTATGAGACAGTCTGAACAACGTGAGAGCAGGCGTGACATTTTATGTTAAGGAATTACTGTAGACTTGGGGTTTGTGATGGTAGCGTTGGGGTGGTAGTGTGGTGGTTGGGATATGGAAGAGCAGGGCTTTCCTGAATTGTCACTGCTGAGGTCAGGAGGCAGCTAAGTCAGGGCTCCTCGTACTGTTCTCTCTAATGCTGTGTATGTTTAAAATTTCTCAAAATAAAATGTTTTACATAAACATCATTTTACATATATCTTGTATGAGTATAATTACAGGATTAATTTCTAGAAGTGAAAATTTGAAATCCAAGTATATATACTTAAAACTGTGATAGATACTTCCAAATGCCAAAAGTCCCCTAATTTCTACTCCCAGCCATTGTGTATAAATGTGCTATTTCTCCACATCCCCCCATCCCAGGATATACTCAATCTTTTAGAGTAAAATCTTTCAAATGGAAAAGAATTATTTTTATTAGCATTCCAAATTACTAGTGAGGTTAAGCATATTTTCATATACTTATTCCTCATTTTTATTTTCTATCCTGTGACTATTTTATTCATGAACTTAGCCATTTCTGTATTGGTTTGCTCATTTTTTTTCTTACAGTTGTAAACACTACTTATATATTAAGGAAATGATCCCTTTTTACTGTGATGTTTTGCAGTTCTCTCTTTTTTAAAACTTTGCTATGAATTGTTTTCTGAATTAAAATTTAAACTATAATCACATCTAATGGTCATTTGCTTTTTAGTTCTTAATTAGAAAATTCTTCTCCAACCGAAGATAAATATATTATATTTAGATATCTTAAAATTTTTGTTACAAAATTATTTTTGTTAGTCTTTGCCACAAACCAAATAATAAAGAAGTACACAAAGTAAGAATGGAGAAATCTTCCTCTCTGACCCGCTTCCACTCCCCAGAGAACAGAAGAGACAAGTGTTCATTCTGCCAGACTTGACCCTAAGTCGGTATAAGCACACACACAATTATTAGTGTTACTTTTTGTTCTTTGTAAGATTGGTTTATACACTTGCTGCTTTCATGTGGCAGTGTATAATGAGCATTCGTTCAGGTCTCGATATGGAGATATACCTCTTTCTTGTAAATGTCTACATAATAGCCAATTATACTGTTATTTCATCAACATATTCCTACTGATAAACATCTAGCTTTTTCCTTTTTATTCTCTTACAAACTATGCTACAAACAATGATCTATCTCTATCAAAGTATTATAATATTTCCCTGGGGTAGACACCTCTATAAAATTTCTAGGAGAAAGAATTTATGCATTTTAATTGAGCTAGGCATTGTGAAATTGCCCTCACAAAGAACCTCTTATTGTATTAAATTGTATTCTTACCAGCGAACCTGAGAAAACCTATATTTCCCCTCACTCACCTTTGCCAGCACAATTTCCCCAGTCTGATAGATGAAATACGGCATCTGCATATAAATCGTATCTCATTGCTATTCTTTCATTTTCTCCGATTCTCTCTGAGCTCGAGTGTATCAGCACCTGCATTTTTCTTCTGTGAATAAACCCATCATATAACCTCCTCAGTTTCCCACTGGACTGCCTGGCTTTACTCAATGATCTGTAGATAATGTGCATGCACTAGAAATTAAGACTCTGTTAGCATGTATTATCAATATTTTATCCCAATCTGTCACTTGTCTTTTAACCATCTCTCATCCTGCAGAAGCTTTTATTTCTAGGTACACAAAACTGTTATTGGCTTTCTTTTTTAAAAATTCTTTTAAGGTGTTTTTCAATTTTTTTTATTTTATTTATTTTTTAGAGAGAAGGGAAGGGAGGGAGAGAAACATCAATGTGCAAGAGAAACATTAATTGGTTGCCTCTTGCATGCCCACAACTGGGGACCTGGCCCACAACCCAGGCACGTGTCCTGACTGGGAATTGAACCTGCAACCTTTTGGTTTGCAGGCCGACACTCGGTCCACTGAGCCACACCAGCCAGGGATGCTCTTCAATTTTTAGAGCTTCATAGTTTACATTTAAAATTTTAATCCATCTTGTATTTATTTTTGTATGCAGTGTGAGACAAATTACTTTATTTCAAGTAATGAGCTAGTTGTCCAAAACCCACATCTTTAATTCTGTCTTTCCTCCAACTAATTTGAAATGTCATCTTTATAACATACCAAATTTTAATTTATGCATGGATTTGGTTCATAACTCTTGTACCAGCATCATACAATTTTACTTTAAATTTACATTAAATTTATAATACATTTTGCTATGTGGTAAGCAAATATTGTTTCCCTACTCTTTAACATTTTTTCTTAAGCATCTTTCATTTTCAATTTTCCCAATAAACTTGAGAGTGAGTTTTTCATAAGGAATATTCACAATAATCATATGATATTTGCAGATTAAGGCTGGAAGGACCTTGTCACACGTTAAAAATCAGCACATTAACAGCTTGTCATGTGAGGGTCTTGCAGGGTGCTAGGCGGTGGAGTCACGTAGGGCTCTGAGATTGGGAGAGGTTCCAGAGGGGAGTATTATTTTGATCCTGGAAGTCAGGAGTATTAACTGTTATGAGGCAGGGGTCACCACCTCTCCCAGGGCAGAAGCTCCTTGGACAGAATCACCCTCCCCAGCACCCCTAGGGCTCACCCCTCTCTGAGGAGAGAGGAAGGTCAGCAAGTCTCAGGACTCATTCCATTTAGACTCATGCATTTCACCCCAACAAGCTCCTACCTGCAAAGAGGCCCTGGAATTAAAGCTGTTCCTACTTCCTGGTGCTTCCCCCAAACTCTACCCAAGAAAGGAATGATTCTGAGAAGGAGTCTCTGTCACTAAGGATGGGCTAGATTTTGCTGCAGAGACAATCCAAAGTCTCAGAGATTGAATAAAGCATAATTGTATTTCTCACTCCATGGTAAGTCCATCACAAGTGAGCCAAGGGCTCATCTTGGTACGCAGAAACCCAGGCTGATGAAGCTTAATCTCGGCTCCTGCTTCAAGGACCATCACAGCAGGGGGAGGTGAGTGTGGCGTGTTAAAAAAAATTTTTTTTCATTTATTGATTCTAGAGAGAAGGGAAGGGAGGGAGAACGAGAAGGAGAGAGTCATCCATGTAAGAGGGAAATGTTGATTGGTTGCCTCTTGCAGGCTCTGGGGGACTGAACCCGCAACCCAGACACAGGCCCTGACCTGGAATCAAACTGGTGACCTTTCAGTTTGCCAGATGATGCCCAACCAACTGAGCCACACTGGTCAGGGCTAAACCAGCTTTTAAATTGTTCAGCTAAAAGTACCTGCATCCTTTCCTCTTGGCTAAAACAAGTCATGGGATCATATCTCATGTCAAAGGGCAGAAAATTAGTACAACCCTACCATGTGCCAGGAAGGAGTTAAAAACACTGGTGAACAGCATTCGTAATTTACCCACTGACTTGACTTTCACGAGTGACCCTCTCTGACCATCCTAGCTAAAATAGCAAACACACACCGCACACACGCATGCATACGCACATGCTTATGCACAAACACAAACACTATGGTTCTTCAGTTTTGGTTATTTGGTGAAGGTCAGTAGTGTCTCCTTATCTTGTTTTATTGTCTTCCCAGCATTTATCATTGCCTTACAGATTAGTTTCTTAAATTGATTATCTGTTTTTCTCCCCAATTCAAGATCTATGGGGACACAGACTTTGTTTGTTTTGCTCATTTCTATATCCTCAGACTCTATAATAGTGTTTGGCACATAGTAGGTGCTTATGAAATATATGTTGAATAGTTGAATATATATACTTATAAATAAGTGGTATAGTACTATAAATATTATTTAATAACTTTCACTTAATATCAGTTCTTATAGACATTGCCTCATTCTTTTTTTTTTAATTTTAAAAGATTTTATTTATTTTCGGAGAGAGGGGAAAGCAGGGAGAAAGAAAGGGAGAGAAACATCAATGTGTGGTTGCCTCTCACATGGCCCTCACTGGGGACCTGGCCTGCAACCTAGGCATGTGCCCTGACTGGGAATCGAACCGGGACCCTTTGGTTTCCAGCCCGCGCTCAATCCACTGAGCCACACCAGCCAGGGCTGCCTCATTCCTTTTAATTACATGGTATTTTATAGTATGAATTACCATAATTTGTTCAGCCATATGTCTTGTGGGGAACATTGAGGATACTTTCAAATTTTTAATATTTTGAGTGATGCTGCAGCAGACATCCTTATATATACCCTGGAGCACATGAACCTGTGGTTTTCTCAAAAAGTACCTACTAAAATAAAATTGTCAGGGCAAGAGTTATGTGCATCTTTAATCTTGACAAATGCAACCTTAAAAGTCATGATAATTTATAACTTTGAATAGGAGAGCAGATTTTCTTTTTTTTTTTATTGCTTTATTGTTTTTCAATGAGAGTTGTCTGCATTTTCTCCCCTCCCCTCCCCCCACCCCACCCAAACCCACCTCCCTCCCTTGCTTCCACCCTCCCCCTTGGTTTTCTCTATGTGTCCTTTATAGTCGTTCCTGAAAACCCTTCTCCCCACAGTCCCCTCCCCCCTCCCCTCTGGCTATTGTTAGATTGTTCTTAATTTCAATATCTCTGGTTATATTTTGCTTGTTTTTTTCTTTTGTTGCTTATGTTCCAGTTAAAGGTGAGATCATATGGTATTTGTCCCTCACCGCCTGGCTTATTTCGCTTACCGTAATGCTCTCCAGTTCCATCCATGCTGTCGCAAAGGGTAGGAGCTCCTTCTTTCTCTCTGCTGAGTAGAATTCCATTGTGTAAATGTACCACAGTTTCTTGATCCGCTCATTTACTGATGGGCACTTGGATTGCTTCCAACACTTGGCTATTGTAAATTGTGCTGCTATGAACATTGATTGGAGTGCATAGGTTCTTTTTTTTTTTTTAAGATTTTATTTATTTATTTTCAGAGAGAGGAGAAGGGAGGGAGAAACAGCAATGTATGGTTGCCTCTCACATGGCCCTCATCGGGGACCTGGCCCGCAACCCAGGCATGTGCCCCGACTGGGAATCGAACTGGGACCCTCTGGTTCCCAGCCCATGCTCAATCCACTGAGCTACACCAGCTGGGCAAGTGCATAGGTTCTTTTGAATTGGTGTTCCAGGGCTCTTAGGGTATAATCCCAGCAGTGGAATTGCTGGGTCAAAAGGCAGTTCCATTTTTAGTTTTCTGAGGAAATTCCATACTGTTTTCCACAGTGACTTCACCAGTCTGCATTCCCACCAACAATGCACTAGGGTTCCCTTTTCTCTGCACCAAGAGTGGATTTTCTTATGATGTATCACTGCTTTATTCATCATCTTTTAATGCCTTTCCAATCTTACAGGAGATAAATGATTTTCACGTTGTTGCTTGGACTTGTATTACCTGACTTCTGTGAAGCTGTGCTTATCTTTCCACATGTTTATTGGCCATTTGGCATCTTTTTCTGTGAATGGCCAAGATAAATCACTTGAGTATTTTTTTCTACTAGACTATTCCCTTTTTAAAAAAAACATTTATGTGTAATTGCATTTTATATATTCTGAATATCATTTCTTTGCCTTGTTAAAAAAAGTATTTTCTTCAATTCTGGTTTGTTTGTTATTTTGTATTTTACCTTGCTTTGGTGCTTCTGTCATATAAAACCTTTTTGGCTTTAATATAGTCAAATACACCCTTTGTTTTCTCTTTTCAGCTCCAGTTTTGTATCTTGCTGAGAAAGCTCTTCAATCAAGCTTAGGATTGTAAAAATACTCTCCTATATATTTTTTAGCACCTTTATCATTTCATAGTCTATGATTCTTCTCAAATTCATTTGAAACTTATTGTTATTTATGGTATGAGACAGGAATATAATTTAATTTTATTCCAAACAGATAATTTATAGACATTAATCTACCTGACTCCACTTATTGAGTAGATCAAATTTCCCCATTTAGAATGCTCTCTTGCCCTAGTTGGTGTAGCTCAGTGGATTGAGTGCGGGCCTGCAAACCAAAGGGTCGCTGGTTCGATTACCAGTCAGGGCACATGCCTGGGCTGCGGGCCAGCTCCCCAGTAGGGGGGCATGCGAGAAGCAACCACACATTGATGTTTCTTTCCCTCTCTTTCTCCTTCCTTTCCCTTCTCTCTAAAAATAAATAAATCTTAAAAAAAAAGAATGCTCTCTTGATCATAAACTCTATCATTATACGTACGTGGGTCTAATTGTGTAATCTTGATTCCATTGCTCCCCAGTATCTAGCCATGGGAATGCTATCTTCATCATTTCTGTTACATTCCTGTGCCATTTATTTAATATTACAGCATAGTGCATTTTAAAGTTAAATACCTACCGTAGCTTCATCCTAAGCACATAAAATCATAGCTTTACCTTTTTTTCTAGTAAACATTAAAATAAGTGCTTAACCATTGAAATGAAATGACATTGCCATTTTAAATCATCTTACAAACCACAAGCAGAATGCAGAGAAACTTTGGGGAAACACAGCATTCTTTCCACTAACGGACTTGTCCATTTCTGTGACAGCACAACATTCTAGCTTCAGGGAGTGTTTTTTTGTTGTTGTTGTTTTCTTACTTTGAAATAATTTCAGACTCACAGATGGTCTCGTGTATTTGTCACCAGCTTCTCCCAACGGTGACATCTTACGTATCTATAATATATTATCAATCTCAGGAACTGGACACTGGCACCATATAATTGACTGGTCTACAGACCTACAGATTTGATTTCTCTTTGCCTACGCTTATATTTTGTTTTTATGTATAGTCCTATGACATTTTATCACATTTGTAGGTCCTTGTAACAACCACCACAATCAAGACACAGAACTGTTCTGTCACTGTCAAGGCACTTCCTCACACTGCCCCTTCGTAGTCACACCCTCCCCCCAGTCCCTGGCAACCACGGGTCTGTCTGTGCTCCACCTCAATAACTGTGTCGCTCTGATGATGTGATATAGATGAAATCAGTCACACAGTGCAAAATTTGGGGGACTTTTTTCACTTAGCATAATGACCTGGAGATTTGTCCCAGTTGTCATGTCCATCAGTGGTCATTCCTTTTGTTTGCTGGGTAGTCTCCGAGTGTAGCTACACCACAGTTTGTGTAAGCCCTCAGTTAATGAACATCTGGGTTTTTGCTGTTTGGGTGCTATTACAAGTAAAGCTGCTATGAATATTCGTGCACAGGTTTGTTTGCTTTTTAAATTGTCTTTGATGTGAACCTCAGGTCTCGTTTCTCTAGGATAAGTGCCCAGCGGTGTGATCGTGGGGTTCTGTGGCTGGTATATGTTTAAGTCTTTAAGAAACTGCCAGGTCGGCTTCGGGAGTGGCTGAACCATTTACATGCCTACCAACAATGTCTGAGATGCAGTTCTCTGCTCCGTCACCAGCATTTGGCACTCGCGGTGTTCTTTATTCTAGCTATTCTAATATGTTTCGCATGGTTTTGATTTGTCTTTTCCTAATGGCTAGCAATGTTGAACATCTTCTTATGTGCTTTTCTGTATGGCACATTTTGATATCTGGCAGGCAAGTCTGAGGCTGCCTTTCTTACAGGGTCCTTGCCTCCCCTGACCCTGAGAGGAACAGCTGACCTTGGCTGCTCCCTGGGGTGGGAATGCTCCTCTTAGCTCTTCCACAAGGAGGAGAGTGTGGAGGTGATGGTGGATGGTCTGACCTCAGTGGTTAGGTGGTTAGGAGCACAGGCTCCAAGCTTCCCGTAAGCTCGGGGGACGGGATGGGGGGGCTTAATGGGGAGAGGATGTGCTGCTTTCAGCACCACACCCCCAAGACACTTTTAATAAAAATCAGTACCTTTGGAGATGGAGTCACTTGTGGGTTGTGAGGACATTCTCAGACTGGGCTCAACAATTGGAAATAATGGGATCTGAGCGAAGGGGACCCAGTCACAACAGGGTCACAAACATATCCCACCTTTTGGAATGTAGAAAAGGGAGGAAACTTGAGTCATCCCAAAAAGCCTGTGGTTCCCACCAGCACTCCAAGAGTAGGTCCCACATCCATTCGTCGTGCTCTGCCCAGCACCCCACGTGAGACCTGCACAGTGGTGGGGGGAGGGCCACCCCTGAGCGGTAACTGTGTCCCCCGCCCAGACTCTCCTTCTTCCGGAGGGTTGGTTGTGATCACGAAAGTGCTTGAGAACCTCTGAGATCCAGAGCAGAACCCGAGAGCCAGAGCCCATGATGAGCTAAAGCGCCCCCTGGAGGAGTGAACGGACCCAGGCAAGAGCCAGGACAAACCAGTCTCAGATGCTATGGTGGGGGATTTGGAGGGAGAAGTCTCAGATTCACCCTCTAGGGCAGGGATTCTCCAGGTAGGCTCTACAGTCCTGTGGCTCACAGGGAGCCTCCTGACAGACACACATCCCAAACGCAGGTCCTTTCCTATGCCTTCCAGGGCAATGATGAACCTGTCCAGAAGGTTCCATTTTCCCCCGTGACCAAAGTCTTCTTCATTATAACCTATTAGTGAATCATTAAGGCTTAATAAAAGAGGGTACTCATAAAATAAGGGTGTTTCTAGAATTTACTGAAAAATGTTAGTGCAACTTCGGGTAAGTTACTTAAAATGTGTTTCTTTCCCTGTCTGTAAAATGAGGATAATCGTAGTTCCGACTTCAATGAGACACTGGAAGGGTTCAAGTGCTTAAAACAGTGCCTGGCTCGGAGCAAACATTGCAGAGGTGCCAGCTATGACTACGAGGAAAACAAGCAGGGGCCGCCACGCCGCCTACAGGGGGTCGGGGCTCCTGCAGGTGGAGAGTGTCGACCAGGGCTGCCTTGAGTTGGTTAAGTTTTCCCACTGATGCTAACCTTCCTAAGTAATGGTAAATTTCTGTTAGTATGACTTTATTATCATTGACATCATGTGTTGGGAGTGGTTTGGTAAATTCTACAGAATACAATGTTGCGTATTTCCACACTCTAACTTGTGACACAAATTTTTCTAATAACTAGATTTCAAACCATCCATGTGTATGCTTCAAATATGGATCATCTTTGCCCCTATCATTAAAGCTGATATGTAAATAAATAACAGCCCCCGCCCCAAGCATTTGACTTTTGCTGAATACACTCTTGCTGTTACTGAGTTATTTAAGTGGGACCATCTGGTGAACGTGGACTGCAGGGTTTTCAACTTCTCAAGTAGGCTCCAGAATACTGGCGACCCCAGGCATGAAGGGCCTGGGAGGGTGGCCCTGCTATTCAGAACTAGGTAAATGGGGAGTGGCAGCAGCCCCCCTCTGGAAGGCACCCCAGCTTGATGTAGTGGCAATGGTCCTTGAGCTCCTCCTGGGGACCCCAGCTTCCCAGACTGTCCTCTACCTCACCCCAGCTGGCCTTTCCATTGGTGCTGGAGTGACTGTGCAGAGTACTCGCCCATGTGCGCACACACAGGGCTTAGGACCCGGCTCAGGACACCTTACCCAGTCAGTCTTACCCACCCGACCACACCCAAATCTAGCCCATCTTTTCCTCTGCACTTGGAGACTTGGTATATCTCTTTCCACTCGTTCCTTACTCTGCTAAGAGAACAGAACCCTGGCTGAGCCAGAGTGAGTCATTTCTGCGCAGGCTGATAGTAGACCTGACATTTGTACTGAGGCCCATTCACATACATACACCCATTAGATGCAACATTGCATTGAGTGATTAAGGAAGCTAGGTCCAGAGAGGGTAAGCAACCTGTCAGAAGTCACACAGTCATGCCCACACTCGGGAGTTCTCATGTAATTAAGATGCTTGTTGGTGGCCTAACTCCTTAACTAGGGAACTAACCTGCCTCCTTTCATGGCCCCTGCAGATGCCAAAGGGACCATCCGGGAAATTGTCCTTCCCAAGGGCCTGGACCTGGACCGGCCCAAGCGGACCCGCACCTCCTTCACAGCTGAGCAGCTGTACCGCCTGGAGATGGAGTTCCAGCGCTGCCAGTACGTGGTGGGCCGGGAGCGCACTGAGCTGGCCCGCCAGCTGAACCTGTCGGAGACCCAGGTAAGAGGACATTCAGGCCACTCCACCCCTGCCCTGGCCACCTGGGAACTCCTTGGGTGTGAGAACCAACTTTGGAGGAGTTCAGACATGCATGAGGGACAGGCATAAAGTTACAGGTTGACCAGAGAAAAGGAATACAGTGCTGGCAAGGAGAGAGTTGGTGCATGCCGACTTCCGGTTGCATCAGGCGATTTGGATGGAATGGGGGAAAGGCTAGGGAAACCTTGGGGTTTCTCACAAGGAGTGGCCCAGGGGTGTGTTGGCGTGTGAGAGAAGCTTGCAGAAGGGACGGTGAGGGGTTGGATTGGAGGAGAGATGAGACTTCACACCACCAGGACCTTATTTCCCCATCCTCGCCTTTTCCCACCCTCTGTCGCCTTCCCTGCATCCCAGTGTGGCTCAGAGCCTCTTGTTACAGGGAAGGGGTCTGAATACCCCCTTCACCCAAGAAGGGCTTAGCATTTTAACAATAGTATGCTTAACCCAAAGGAAAAGCTTTTGTAAACTGAGTACCTACTCTGTGTGAATGGAGGCATTTCAAGCTGGCAACAGAGCTGCGTCACGATAACAACGATAATAACACTTACTTGGTGTTTGTGCCAACAACTTGTTGTTGTTGTTGGGGGTTTTTTTCAACCAAGAAAGTAAGGATTTCTTAAGGAGGTGGCACCGTGCCCGGAGTCACAGGTGGCTCATGCTCGAGACCTGGCTCTCCCATGACGTCCAGGGGGTGGGTTCTGTGGGGGAAAATCCTTAGTCGTGGTGGCTAACGGGGTCGGGGCCCTGGTCTCTGCTGACTGGTTGGTGCTCTCGTAAGGGGTAAATGATTGTTGCATCTGGTCCTGATGTCAGCCATGGAGTCATTCTGTCCGATTCAGCGAGGAGCTGTTCTGTTGGATTGGTTCACTTTCTTGGATCTGGAGCTAAAACACAACTGAGGCCAAGATTTTTGTTTAGCTTATTGAAAACTGTGTCTCAGTGGTCAGTAGACCTAGGACCTTGTTCCTAAGACGACTAGTTATTGACCAAACCTCACCATCCTGAGGACTTAATGATTAAACAAGGGAGAGGGAGGTGGGTGAGTCAGGGCACTAGGTGAGGCCAGTTTGAGTCAAAATAAAAAATCAAAATAAAAGCCCAGATTAAATAAAATCATGTGTCTGCTCAGTTACAATTCTGTATATGTCAATGACTAATCCCTTCCAACAACCCCTTGGTGTAGCTACGAGTATTATCCCATTTCACTGATGAGTAAAGATTATACCCAGAGGCATACAACCAAGAAGTTCCGGAGCTGGGGTTTGGAAATGCAGGCCGGCATCTCCATGCTGCCTGTGCACTGGGCAGTCAGCCTGGGGTTTGTCCAAGAGTGACTCAGAGGCCCTTCATTAGCTACAGCTCTAGTAGTTCAACCCTGTATATGAGGGGGATCAGTCAACACCTGTATTGCAAGCAAGGCCCTAACAGGGTTTCTAAGGAGAAGAGAGGGAAGAGAGGAGTAAGGAAGCCGGCAGGCTGGAAGGGTGCGCTTCCAGGCGAAGGATATAGGACAGTGAGGCTTCTCCCTGAACTGCCAGCCGCTGTCCTTGGCCTGGCACCTGTGTGCTGCAGTCAGGTCAGGATCGCACCCCTCCCTCATCGAAATTCCTCCAGCTCCTCCAGTCACACTAACAGAGTGCAGTCCGGTGCACCCCTCGTGATGGGGCAGCCAGGTGCACCTGGCCTTCCTCACCTTCCCAGGGTAAACCCCAAGCGGGGCAGAGAGAGGTGGGAAGGGGCCAGAAGAGGAGGCGGGAAAGGCAGGGAGGATGGGACCTGCTGGACAAGGGCTGATGTCCTGCAGGCCCAGGTTGGCCCTCCCCACCTGGACTTGTTTTCCTCCAGATGCCTCTGTAGAGTCCCCAACAACCCAGCAGAGGGCCCACGGAGGCTGGGCCATCCCTCCAGCTGGGCTCAGCCTGGGGCTAGAAAGCCAGGCTGTGCTCACGGAGGAAACTGCAGTGGCTGGACCAGGCCCAACAGCAGGGAGACAGCTTCAAATCCCAGAGTCTAAGCACAGAGTGAGCCCTCAACACCTGCCCCCTTCTTCATCCTAACTACCCTCTGCCTCACCTACTTTTGCCCCAAACTCTCCAAGCGCACCTCAGATGCCCAGGTCAGCAGCTCCTTGTCAGTCCTCATCCTCCCCCTGCCCTGCCCCCATACACCTACATTTACCTGCCTTTGAAGGTCAAAGCCAAGCCCCTTCTCTTCTAGGAAGCCTTCCCCCCTCCCGAGCACACTTTACCACGTGGCTCGAACTATAGCGTGTGTGTGTGGGTGTGTGTGGGTGGTGTGGTGGGCACCATCCAGGATGCACTTCCCAAGGACAAGCACGTGCTTGGAGGCCATGTCCCTTCAGACCTCCTTGAAGAGCCCAGTGCAGAGCTGGGCGCACCGTGAGTCCTCAAGGAATCCTCACCTTATTGATTTTTGCTTACCACCCTCCTTTCTCCTCCCCCAACCCCAGAATTTTGCAGATAATATAAAGTATAGCTAACATGTACTGAGAGCTTCCTGTGTACCAGGCGCTGTTCTGAGTGCTTGATGTATTCTAACTCCTTTAGTTCTCACCACGAGCTTGTGCGGTAAGTGTGAGCTTTCTCTGCTGACACCGCTTCTGAGACTAAATGTGTGGAATTTTCCAACACCAACAGCAACCAACTCTCCAACACCAGCTGGGTGTCCAACGGTTCCATCCAATGTAGTTCTTACACTAATGCCTGGAGGTAGCACAGACCCTACAGGATAAGATCAGACCGGTAGTTACCCTATGTCTTGACTTCTCTTCCTCTGGCTCCTCATCTAGCTGTCTGTCTCTCCCCTATCATTCACATCTCAGCTCAATGTCATTTCCTAAGAGGCTTTTCCTGACCATCCTAATAAAGGATTTCCTTCTAGTCTAGTCTCTGTCATGTCCCGTTTTATCTCCCTCATAGCACTGTTAAAAAAGAGACAACAGGGAGTCACTCGTGCTAAGCCCACACCACCAAATCTCCCAGGACAGTCCCATGTCAGATGCCACTCACAAGTCCCAGGGGTCTTTCTTAAAGAGGAAGAAACTGAAGCACAAAGAAATTAAATGTGGGCACATTTACTAGCTTATCTAATTTTTATAAAAAATGGCCTCAGATAATATTGTTCCCATTTCAGAACACTGAGCTTCAGAGAGGTTAATTAATTTACCCAAGGTTATATAGCTAGAATTCTGTGGAATTCTTAGTATATTCACACATACCTTTGTTCAAAAATATTACCAAAGCCCTGGCCAGGTTGCTGAGTTGGTCGGAGCATTGTCCCGTACAGCAAAAGGCTGTGAGTTCAATTCCTGGTCAGGGCATATGCTTAGGTTGAGGGTTCGATCCCCAGAATGGGAGGCAGCCGATTGATGTTTCTCTCTTTCTCTCCGCCCCCCCCCCCGCCCTCTAAAATCAATAAAACATATCCTCAGTGAGAATTTAAATAAATAAATATTACGGACTCTGTACCAGATACTGTTCTAGTTTGGGGATACTACAGAGAACGAAACACCAGGAGCCTGCCTTCACACAGTTTATATTCTGCATGGGAAAGACAAACAGCATTTAAAAGTGATGAGTGCTCTTAAATAAAACAAAAATTAAACTGAGTAAAAGTTAAAAATCCTATTGGCTTTATGGAATGATGCACGCTTTGGGCAGCACCCCACCTGGCAGTAGAAGGAGCTCTCAGGAGCTGTGCAAAATGGAAGGTTTTCATAGGCTGGAGGGGATTGTGTCAGGCTTAGGTAAGTGGCCTACCCGTGGGGGATGGGAGGGGGCTATCAAGTGTATTATCCCATTCGTGCTGACCAGGAAATTCCAGACTGACTAAGATTATGTTCCTGGGAGAGAATGACATTGCAGTGAGGTTAGGTACTGAGGCTCAGTTTGGTGGTGTGGGCTTAGCACGAGTGACTCCCTGTTGTCTCTTTTTTAACAGTGCTATGAGGGAGATAAAACGGGACATGACAGAGACTAGACTAGAAGGAAATCCTTTATTAGGACGGTCAGGAAAAGCCTCTTAGGAAATGACATTGAGCTGAGATGTGAATGATAGGGGAGAGACAGACAGCTAGATGAGGAGCCAGAGGAAGAGAAGTCAAGACATAGGGTAACTACCGGTCTGATGGTGGGAACTGGAATAGAATGTTCTAGAAGTGTCAGAAGGCCAGTGTGGCTAGAGCTGGAGGGTAATAGAGTAGGTAGGCGGGACAGCTCGTGTGGTACTTAGAGGTGTTGAATGAAGAGCGGCATGAGATGACTGGCAGTTTCAGAGGTCGCTCCGGCTGCCATCCGGAGGAGGGGAGCAAGAGTGGGCCAGTTAGGAGCTACTGTATATTGTCTTACACAGAGTGGTGGTGGAGGGGAGGGAACTGCTGTGAGGTGCGCTCTCATTTGGAGACAGGACCTGCTAGGACTTGCTCATGGATTCTGCACACAGGACAAGGGGAAGGGAAGTGATTCGGGCTTGAATAACCGAGTGAATGCTGAGAAATGGTAATGATGCTGCTTGACACGTTGAGAAAGTTGGGAAGGACCGGGGCAGTGGGAGAGGAATCTGGAGTTTTGTTTTAGATCAGTTAAGTTCTAGATCCAAGTGGAGCTGTGTGGAAACTAGGTCAGCTTTTCTCTGGGGGCTGGCTGGTTTTTCTCTGATTTATCTGAGGGGGTCTTGGTCAAGGCTCTGTGGGAGAAAAGACAAGTGTGGTCAGACAAGGGATGGACCCCCAAGGGATAAAAAGGAGGCACAGTCATACGGAAATCCACGAATGGGAACCACGGTATAACCAGGTCTGGTGGAGACTGGAAGCCAAAGGTCACTGTGGACCCAAGATGTGAGCGCCAGGCGCTTGCAGACCTCCGCTCTGGTGCTCCATGAATACACGGCCCAGCGGCTCTCCAAGCGCCTGCTTCTCTCCGTACCTGTCCTCTTCTCTTCCCTCCGGGCTGCCAACCAGAATCCTGACCCTCTTCCCTGGACCCAGGAGGGCTCAGGAGTGGTCCTAATTCAAGCAGAAAAAAGCACAGGGCTTTCTCAGGACTCATTCAAATTTCTAGTCTCTTCCTTAACTTCTTTGTACCCAATTAAGTTGAGTTGTCTGAACATTTAGATGAGAACCTATATACAGGAGAGGGCGGGCGGAACAGCGAAGCCCTTTCCTCCCCTCCCCACCAGCCAGAGTTCTGCAGGCTGAAGGGTCCTTCTGACGTGGGAACAGTGAACACGACAGAGCACGGCTGATTTCCACCCTTGGCCTTGCCCAGAACCTGAGGCTGTGCAGTGAAGGAGGGCCCTGGAGAGCAGGAGGTGGTCTCACAGGGATCTCTCTTGGAACCACGAAAAGAACTCTCCACCCACCCCCATCCCCCTGGGTGCATGCGCCGGAAGCACCTCTCCTGTCAGGAGTAGGAAGGGTCCCACGTAGTCCAGTTCCCCCTGGTTTTAGACACCCCCAGTACACTTGGTCGCCATACTTTGTTTTGAAGGAGAATGTTTGGTGTTTGATTAAAGCAGTGTTTCCCAGGGTATAGTCTGCAAACCACCTATATGTAGGACCCCTGTATTACCATTAAAACATGGGCTCCTGCCCGGCTGGTGTAGCTCAGTGGATTGAGCGCGGGCTGGGAACCAGAGGGTCCCGGTTCGATTCCCAGTCGGGGCACATGCCTGGGTTGCAGGCCAGGTCCCCAGTGAGGGCCATGTGAGAGGCAACCATACATTGCTCTTTCTTCCTCCCTTCTCCTCTCTCTAAAAATAAATAAATAAAATCTTAAAAAAAAAAAAAAAAAAAAAAAAAAAAACCATGGGCTCCTGGCTCAGATTCCACACTCAGCCCCCAGGTTTCAAGTCAGTGTCTAGGGAAGGCCCGACACCTTACATATTTTTCAGCTGATACGGTCATCACGCTGCTTAAAAGACATCAGCATCTGCCAGCACTACACCGAGCCCATATTATTAGCTCAGTGATCACCACAACAAACTGATGAGGAGGCATTATTATGATCCCCATTTTACAAATGGGAAAACCAAGGCACAGAGAGGTTAAGTAACTTGCCCCATGTCATCTAACTAATTAAGGGAAGAGCCCGCTGGCCTGTCCATCTCTCCCACTGCTGCTGTCTGAGACCCAGTGGGTAGGGGAGGACTTTTGTTTATTCTCATTGTCTCAGCACCTGGCGATGCTGGCGTGCATTGGGTGCTTGCTATTTATGTGTGCGAATGAATGACCAGAGTGCCAGGGTCAGGGCAGGAAACAAGGAAAGAAGACGTGGCTGTGCAGAAAAGGCTGGCTGCAGGATCTCCCTCATTCGGCTGGCCCAAGGGATGTTTTCAGGACCAGGGACCAGGTGCCAGGCTAAGGGCAAACTGCCAAGTCCCAATACTGACATGATCACCACTGAGTTTGGATAAGCGCAGCTCTGGCCCTCATCCCTGTGCCCATCACCCCTGCCCCAGGTGGCTTCTTCCAGAACAGCAGAATAGGTGGTACCTTCCTGGGCCAGGATAGGGAAACCAGGGTCACCCAGATATACAGGTACCGTTCATCTCTGATTAAGTATGGGCCCACAGCCACAGGAAGCAGTCTCTTAACTATTAACATCATTTCCAAGTCAACAATGAGTCTTGGAATTTAACAATGACTGTGCATGAGCCTGAAGAAGGTGCTGGGTGACCTTCCAGAAAATGCTTCCCCAGTCTTGGCAGCTAAGTGGAAACCACACCCATCCCCTGGTGTGCAGCCATGGGTCACAGTGGGGTACCACAAGGGATCAGGGGTGAAGTCACCAAGCATTCGCTGAGCTCCAGATGAACCAGGAGAGGGAGGAGACAATATGGCAGCCCCCAGGGAGACCACAGCAGGCAGGAGAAGACAAGGGGAAGGCCACACACCCCCGAAGTGCATTGCACTTCAGGATAGGACCTGTGTCCCTGGAAGAGTGTACCTGAATTGAGCAGGTCAGAGTCAGGGCAGGCCAGGAGTCAGAGCCTTGCAGTTTCCTCTGGCTCCCAGCCCTGCCAACATTAAGCTTTGGATGTGAGGCATGGGGAGCTTCAACCAGTGGTTCTCTCACCTTAGGATCACCTAGTGAGCTTTAAAGCTCCTGGTGTCAGGGTCCCAGCCACCCCCATTCTGAGTGGACTGGTCTGAGGTTAGGAGTGAGTGTGGCTCCCCAGGTGGCTCTCCCAGGCAGGCTGGAATGTAGAGGCACAGCTGGAGAGATGCTGCCACCGTCCAGGGGAGGGTGGGGGGAGGCCCCTGTGTGTGCGGGGGGGGGGGGGGGGCGTGGATCTGAGCTGGATCCGTGCATGTGGAGTTTAACAGGCAGTTGGATAGTGGCCTGGATCTCGAGCTGGGAATTACCAGCACATAAATGGTGGCTGAAACCCTGAACCCTGCCAAGTGGAAGATATGTTGAGCCAAGAAGGGAACTTGGTTTGTGCCCCCCCAACTCCACCCTCCATCTGCCACTTCATTCTGCCATCCTAGGTCAGAGTCAGCGTGAAGGAGGTCCATGATTTCGGGGGCCAGGGTCCCTTTTCAGTTGACTCAGAGCAGGCTGGTTGGGGGAGAATTAATGACAGTCTGAATGCTCTTTTCCCCCTCTCCCTCCACCCTTGCTCCCCACTCCCCATCCCCCTGCACTCACATGCCCGTCCTCTCCTTTTCTCCTCCCACCTGCCCCCTTTGCTTTACCTGTCCCCTCTGCCTTCCTGATGCCCTTTCCCCGACTCTGCCAAGGTGAAGGTCTGGTTCCAGAACCGCCGCACCAAACAGAAGAAAGACCAGAGCAGAGACCTGGAGAAGCGCACGTCCTCCTCCGCGTCCGAAGCCTTCGCCACTTCCAACATCCTGCGGCTCCTGGAGCAGGGCCGGCTGCTGTCCGTGCCCGGGGCCCCCAGCCTCCTGGCACTGACGCCTGGCCTATCGGGCCTGCCGGCCTGCCACAGGGGCACCCCCTTGGGTGACCCCAGGAACTCCTCCCCGCGGGTCACCCCGCTGACCTCGGCGTCCACGTCCCCTCCGCTGCCGCCCCCTCCTCCAGGGCTCTGCTTCTCCGCTGCGCCCCTCCTGGACCTGCCCTCCAGCTATGAACTGGGCTCCTCCGCCTTCGAGCCCTACAGCCGGAGCTACAGCCGGCTCGAACGGAGAGTGGGCAGCCCTGGTGGCGCCAAGAAAGCTAACGCTTAAGCCTGCACCCCCATGTGACACTTTGTCCCCAAGCACAGCACCACCCCCCTCCCAACCAGACCTAGGGGGGTGGGCAGCCACAGAGCCACAGGCCCTGACCCACCTGCCCCCCAGCTCAGAGACTCTCTGGACCAGGCCCAGACAGCCTTGGCCCCGGAGTTTGTGTGCGAGAGTGTGCTGTGTGTGTGCGTGTGCCTCTCACTGAAATAAAAGGAAAATAATGATGAAGGGAAACGGAGTCCCCACAGCACCACCACTGCTCCCCGGCACCCTCAGTCCCTCTCCTCCCTGGGAAGGAAAATGGGCTGAAGTCAGGGGTAGGTCTCACCAGAGGGGGCAGAAACTGAGGCAGTATTCACAGTGGGGAGGGTGGGGATTGGGGTACCTGGCTCCCACTTCCAGTTCGAACTTCCACCCTGAATTTACAGGCCCACGACGGCACTATCATGCTTTTGTGGGCTAGGCATTGTCCTTTGCAAGCTCCTTTTTCAAATATGAAAATACCAGAAGGGGGAGACGCTGAGTCCTTCGAGAGGGTGGGTCCAGAAAACCTGGGACAGGGCATCACCCAGGTTGGACCTGTCTGCTTTAGAAGGTCCAACCATCACAGACACAGCAATATGAAGCACTTAAAAAATTTTTTTTCCTCAAATAAGAAACTTTTTTAAAAAGATTTTATTTATTTATTTTTAGAGAGAGGGGAAGGGAGAGAGAGGGAAACATCAATGTGTGGTTGCCTCTCGCACGCCCCCTACCGGGGACCCTGGCGCATGTGCCCTGACTGGGAATCCAACTGGTGACCCTTTCTTTGGTTTACAGACTGGCACTCAACCACTGAGCTACACCAGCCAAGGCTCAAATAAGAAATTTATTGTAGATTAATAGGAAGTTGCAAAGATAGTCAAGAAGGTTTCTTGTACTCTTCACTCCGTTTCCCCCAATGACCACATCTTCTGTGACAATGATGCAACATCAAAACCTGGCAATGGGCACTGGTACCGTGTGGGCGCAGGGCCGTGTGGTTTCCTCTCTGTGTGAGATTCATGGACAACCACTGCAGTGACGAATCAGAACTGTCCATCATCGAGATCTCTCCCCCCGCTAGCCTGTCAGAGTCACACCCAAGAGAGTTCTCTGAAAGAACGCAGACTGTGAGAGGGGAAGCAGAGACCTGAAATGGGTCCTCAGTCCAGAGGATGCGGGGTAAGATCTGGGCTCTGTGGGGAGAAGCAGTCTGCTCCAGACTGTTCTGTCAAACACACATTTGGTTTCAAATTGGCTGCCCTGAGTCACCCAGAACTGGGTGCTGGGAGGGAAACCGAGTCTGGCATGAGACAGTAGTGTGACTGGGCAGCGCTTCAGTTGGGAGCGTCCAGGCACCGCCCGGTGCCCGCCCTGCCTTGCCCAGCAGAACCGCGTCACTCTCCGCTGGCCCAGGGGAAACACAGCTCCGTTAGCCACCTGGCACGGAAAAACCGACCCTCCGTTTGTACTTCCCGCCCTGGGCTAAGAGTCGGGGAGGCTGGCTGCCTGGGACCCTGGAGGTGAAATACAAGAAGATGAGACAGGGCTCCGTGATCACGTGGAGAGAGCCCTGCCCCGTTCCCAGGGAGCTGTCGCTGTTACCAGACAGAAAGGCTCGCGGAACCTGAGGCTGACGGAGGAGACACAGGCGCAATTCTGGGGACTTGGAGACCAGTGACGGCCGCAGACGAGAGCTATCCGAAAGGATGTGGGGGCTAAAAACATAGTAGTACTACTCTTGCTCCCCTCTTCCGAGTCCTTCTAGCTGGGCCAGTGATCAAATTAACGAAGATTAACAGGAGAAAGTAGAGTTGAATACACGCACAAGGGGAATTCACATAAGCATGAATATTGCAAAGTGAGGCAAAATTAGGTGTAGATGTCATTTTGGACAAAGGAGAAAGGGGGGACCAGAGTCTTAGACTTTAAAAGTAAAAATAGGCGATTTGCAGGGAATTGGGAAAGAGCAGAACACTCCCAGCAGGTCCATTTTTGTTAGGCAACCCAGCAAACAATGGGACAGGAGGGGAGTGGGGAGTCTAATCCACAGGCTCCTGCTTGGAGTCGTCCTGTCTGAGGCTGAGGTGATCGTGCTAAGTAAGATTCCCTTCCTGAAGCAGGTGTTTCCATCTGATCTCTTAGGCAGGAAAGAGGAGAGGGTCAAAGTTTCTTTCTGTGTCTTTTGTTTCTGAATAACCAGCTTAAAATCAATATCCCAAAAGGCAGCTTTAGGGTGGCAGAACTTTGGTCCCCTTCAAGGGCATGACAGAGGAAAAGAGACCAGATGTATGGTGAGTCCAGGGAGCTGAAGGATCAGGGAAGGCGTCCTGCAGGAGATAGCTCTGAAGCTGACCCGAGAATGATCCTCCATAGATGTTCAGAAGAAGATGATAGTGGAATTGTGCGGGGGAAGAAGGACCCCGGTATGGTCAGGTCTAAGGGCGCAGGGTGAGGGCAGGTTGTGTGTGCGAAGGTCTGAGTGGGGAGACCAGGAAGAGCTGCCGTGAGGGGCCTGGGCCTGCGAGAATCCCCGAAGTTCCAGGGGAGGAAGTGAGTTCACATGTGTTTGGAGGTGGAGGACTAGCCAAGAACAGTGGAAAGAGAAGCCAGCCAGACCCCATGCCTCTCCCCTCCCCCATCTTCCTGCTTCAGGTGGCCTAGGGCACCTCCCATATCTGGAATTGCTCCAGGAAACCCGTTTCCCTGTTTACAGTAGGCTAGGGGGAGGGGAGGAGGGGAGACGGGAGGGGTGAGTGCAGGGGCAGGCTGGTCAGCTCTCTCCAGCTCCAGCTGGGCCTGGAGCATTGGACCTGCCTCAGCAGGCTCAGGCATTCTGCTCCCAGCTCACCATGGCCACGGAGGTAGAGAGTAGGCCTGGGGGGCTCCCCAGCAGTGATTGCAACCTGGGCGCAGCTCGAGAGCACATGCAGGCGGTCACCCGAAACTACATCACCCACCCCCGTGTCAGTGAGTATGACCCCCAGTGGGTGAGGTTAGGGTGGGCTGCTGGGTCCACAGGCCCTACTCTTTAGCCTCGGGGAAAGAGGAGGACCAGACAACTGGGGAGACCCATGGGGCTCTTGGTCCAGGAGAATGATGCCATCGGCTGCCTCTGCAGGGGCCACCTCTGCCAGTGGAGAGATGGGGGTCCCCAGCCCAGGCTACCCCAGAGGAGAGGACAGGCGAGTAGCTGCAGGAAATTCCCTGTCGTCACTCTGCTCCTGCGTGGAGACCCCAAGTCCAGAGATAGTTCCCAGCTCTCTGCCCCTGAGAGTGTGTACATGTGTATGTGGGGGGGGGGGTTGGGGCATGTGCGCGTGTACACCAGAATGCTCAGCATGAGGAGATGTGTGATCGAGTGTTCTCAGGGCACGTGTAGCAATGCAGTTCGTGTGCATTCCCAGGGTGGGGAAACACCTGGCGCTGTGTGTTCAGATCAATGCGTGCACGCCGAGTGTGCGTTCTCGGGTAGGACGTCTGTGTGTACAAGTAACCAGGCGAAGAATGTGCCTGCCTGGGTGTGCATGTTCCCATCTTAACTTGGGTGAGGATTTGTGTGGTGTGTGTGACAGCTTGAGTGTGTGTGTGATCAGAGTGAGGAAATGTGGAAATACATGTCATTTTGGACAAAGCGGGAAAGAGAAACCGCACGCTTGCACACTCAGGGTGAGGGTGTGTGTATGTGTGCGTATACTCAAGCATGCGTGCTCATGGGGAGACTATGGTGAGCATGTGGTCAGGTGATGTCGCATGCCTGAATGTGTGGTTGGGGGAGGGATGCCTGGCGTCCAAGGGTGCAGGCGTGTGTGCCAGAATGTGCCTGTGTAGGCTTCAGAGCGGCGTCCCCGGGTGGCCTGAGTGCCTGCCCTGCTGGGGTGGGCCAAGTCCAGAAGTCTGGGACAGAGAACCTGGTAAGGCCCCCAGGGCCAAAGAGAGCCCTCTGCCCTTGCCATCTCTCCTAGTCCAAGGTCACTCTCCCTGGCCTGGCAAATTCTCGACTTCTGAGACAGCGCAGCTCACTGGAGTAAACCGGCCTGTCCGGCCAGAGCCGAGGTGAGCCAGAGGCTGCTAACAGGGTGTGTGCGGGGAGCAGCGGGCCTAGCGCAGCCGCCCCGCCCTCCCTCTCTGCTTACACAGTCCAGAGGAGGGGGCGGTGCGGGAGGAAGGACCTGAGAGGGTAGCTGAGAGCTTGGTCTGCACTTGGGAGCAGAGCCCCATGAGGAGCCCAGGGGCGTGAGGCACCTCCTTAGGCCCAGGCTGGCCCTGAGGGTTGGAGTGTATTCCAGCTGTGGAGAAACTGAGAGGAGTGGCCCTGCCAGCCCTACCCTGTAGAGGTGCAAAGAGGACGGAGGCCCAGGTTCTCCCCTGGGGCAAAGAGGGGGTCACCAAGGCCCAGAAATACATAGTGGCTGGCCCCCCTCTTGGGTCCAGAGCCCAAGCCTGGAGACCTGAGAGGAGCTGGCTCACTCTGGTCCAGGCCCAAGTGATGGCCGGCCCCTGCAGCCCCTCCCTGTCACCCCTCCTCCCTGTGGGACGATAGAGCTGCCAGAGTCCTCAGTGGGGTGTGGGGTCTGGAGTCTGGACCTGCATGCTTTGCCTTCCTTCTCCCTGGAATGTGCCCAGCGAGGAACCCTGCAGGTTGCACCCCCCACTTTCCCAGTCAGTTCCTTATCTATAGTCAACAAGCCTTGGTCAAGTCTGACCTGGGCTGGAACCCCGGGGTGACAGCAAACCTCCCCCCAACATCAGGTTTGCAAGCTTGTGCTGTATGTGGCCCCCACCCAGACAAGTGTGTTCACACATAACAGCTGACCCAGAGGCGAGGTTAGTGCTGGGGAAGCCCCTTCTGTCTCCACAGCTGTGTTAAAGCTGTTACTGCAGTGACAGAGGCCACCACCTTTGCTTCTGCTACACACCAGTGTCCTCACAGGATACACCCAGGAAACAGCCCCAGCCCAGCCTTGACACCCACCCACGCCCAGGGCAGGCAGGGCGCCTGTCGCTCTCACCAGTTCCCCGCTTTCCTCCTCCGGAGCCCGAGGCGAGAAACCCAGAGCTGCTCCCTCAGCAGGCTGAGGCGGGACTCCAGCGTCCCTCTCCACCCTCCTCCTCCTCCATAGTCTGGCCTTCTACCGGGGGCCTCTAAGCACTTCCAGGCAGGAGAACTTTTTAAAAAAACTAATCCTCACCCGAGGATATATTTACTGATTTTAAACGGAGGAGAAGGGAGAGAGAGAAACATCTGTGAGAGAAACATTCATCCATTGCTGGTTGCCTCCCATAGGCTCCTGGACCAGGGATAGAACCGGAAATCTTTTGGTGTATGTGATGATGCTCCAGCCCACTTAGCCACCTGGCCAGGGCAGACAGGGGAACTTTTTGTGTAGAGAAGGAAAGAGACCAGGAAGAGGGCAGCTGGCTCCCAGCACCAGGGCTCCCTGGGCCAATGGGGTGAGTCCAGAGGCTTCTCGGAGGAGGAGGTGGCCTGAGGCACTGCAATGGCTGGGGAGGGAGTGGGCCAGAAAGGAGGGGACAGGGTGGAATCTGACTGGAGAGTGAACCCCAGCAATATCCATTCCTGGAAATAAGGGACCCCTTTGCCACCCTCAGAGCTAGAGTTGTTCCCCGAGGAAAGGACATGGCATGGCTTTATCTGGTCTTACAGGGCAGAAGTTGCTAGGCTGGTAGGATGAGGGGGAGGGGCACAGCACGAGCAGAAGTTATGATGGACAGGCTGGCAGCCTGGCTGGAGGGATGGAGCCGGGTCAGATTGCCCAGGGGCTTGAGTGCCATGGCGCTGGCCGCCTCGGTTTCCTCAACTGAAAGGCCAGGGAGGTTACCCTGAGAGACTCCACTCCGCAAGGGTCTTGGGCTGATTCTGAGAAACCTCAGATTCCAGCCCATGGCCCCCCTTCCCGAATTCCTCCAGCGGGATCAGGGAGGAGGTGAGGGGCCTGCTGCCCCGGGCTTGCCCCCACCCTGGCCTCACGCATGGCCGCCTGCCTCAGCCCTCTCCCAGGACGCTGCAGGTGTGTGGCTGTGCCGTCCTAATTAGTGGGCTGCCAGAGCCCCCTGCTGAGCCTTTGACAGGGAAGGCGGCGAGGAGACAGGGTCAGGGAGGGGCTGAACCAGCCTGCAGCCCGAAGTGCAACCCGAAGTGTCAGCTAGGACAATGGAGAGGGGGTGGGTGGGCAGGGACGCTGGAGGGAGAGTCTGCAAAGTCTCAGGAAGGCCTGTCGGGGAAGTGTCCCTCCAAGGTCTTCTGGTTCAGCCTCTGCCCCCAGCCTTCACCTCTCCAGCGCCAAGAGTGTGTCGCAGGGCTCCGGCAATGGCTGCCACGGGATACTGTCCTGATTTGTGGTGCACCTCAGGGGAAATCAGCGGACTTTCTGGGCCTCACTTTGCCACTCCATGCTGTGGACACAGGGGCACAGTCGGGGGTGGGCACACACCAAAGGCCTGGCTTCCGGTCAAGGACACCGTCCTTGCTCAGCCACCACCCTGGCTGCGTCCAAACCAGACAGTCGCTAAGGAGAGACAGACTAGTCTGACAGCGGGACACCCTAGTCGGAGGGGAGAGTCTGTCTTCTCAAGGAACAGACAGGCTGGAGAACAGGATGCCCCCCAGGGTGCCAGCCTGCAACACTGGAACTTCAAAGGACCCAGTTGGCTGCAGTCAAGGGCAAAGCCTTAGAAGATGTGAATAGCCAGATTCTGAACAGAAACAGCCACATAACTGATTATCTGCAGGGACAGGACAGGCTTCAGAACCATGTATTCATCCAGCAGCTATTTATGAGGCCCACTGGGAGCCAGGCCCACCAGGAGCCAGGCCCCATGCCTGCTGGAAGCCTGGGAAAGCAGCCTACGGA
This sequence comes from Micronycteris hirsuta, assembly GCA_004026765.1. Classification (NCBI taxonomy): domain Eukaryota; kingdom Metazoa; phylum Chordata; class Mammalia; order Chiroptera; family Phyllostomidae; genus Micronycteris; species Micronycteris hirsuta. The sequence goes on along the minus strand of PVJI01004607.1, from coordinate 44,074 downwards.
TCAGGCTGTTGCAGTGAACAGGTGAGGGCCTTAGATGCTGGTCAGCCGTGTGGACCCTGCTGTGAAGTGGGGGGAGCCAGCTGTGAACACCAGGAGGAAGCTGAAAGGCTTGTCCCCCTGGCAGAACTGGAAATGGTTCCCTTGGGCTTCCTGGACCGCAGGCCTTTCCCCCTCTCTCAGCCCACCTCCCTATAAGGCCCACCCGCCTGGGTCTTCCCTCTGCCATCTCAGTTCTTTTCAGTGGGCTGATAGTTTCTCTACAGGGCCAGCCAGCAAGATGCCAGCTCTTCTGCAGCGTTTTGAAATGCGACACTCGCCCCACCCTTGTGCTTTTTCTGGCATTCCCACGATCCCTTTCCTCTTCCCTGCTTCTCTGTCCTTCCTCTGCTGGGCTCACCTGCTCCACTCTGCTTCTCACAGCTCTGGCAACCCAGAGAATTTTATCAAAATGCCAGGTGGGCCAGAGGGGCACTGTGTGGCTGCCTGGCACATTTCCTTCTTGGTGGTGGGGACAGTGATGCTGCAGCCTCTGCCCTGGCCCCTCATTGGGGTCTTCCTATTCCCCCCCTTAGCTCTGTGCATCCTCTCTCTCATCCCCTCCACCCTCTGTCTTCACAGGAGTGGCAGGGGCCAGGGGAGCAAGCCCTTCGACTGTGTGACAGGACCCTCATCTGGTGTGGGGCTGGGGAAGCGCTGGCGGGGGCACCCATGGGTTTTGATGTGGGAAATATGGGGATGAGCTGGTGGGTCCAACTAACACCTTCCATAATCATCCAATGAGTATTTACTGAGTGTCTACCATATGCCCACACTTTTCTAAGAGGTAGGGACTCAGCAGTGACCCCTGCAGACATCCCTGCCCTCATGTCTCATGGGACTATGTCCTCCTGCACCCCAGAAGTGAGCCCGTGCAAGCCAGCCACACTGCCCTTCTCTGTTCCCCAAAGGCACCACGTTCTTTCTCACCACTGGGCTTCCTCACTTCTGCCAGATGTGCCCTTTGACCAGAGGGTGGGGGGCTGCTGCTGATTCCCCCTGACCTGGAAGCCTCAGCTCAAATGGTGCTTTCTGGAAAGTGCTTGCTTCCTCCTGAGTGTCCAGGTTTCCCACCCTCTCCCACCCACCCGCCCTGGCCCCTCCCTTCTTAGCACCTACTGCAGCTTGTAATTGCATTGTTTTATCTTTAGCCCCTCTTTTTTGTTGTAGGCTCCCTGTTTTATTTGCCACCTGTATTTGCCTAGCCTAGTACCCACAGGACATCTGATAGACATGCTTGAAGAAAGGAAGGGAAGAGGGAAGGAAAAGCAGATCATCCAGGGGAAGGAGAGTGAGAAGTCCAGAACCAGGTCCCCACCTTGAGGCTCTCCAACATCCAAAGGTTCTCCAAATACATTGAGCAGCGGCCAGAGAGGTGGGGTGAGGGGCATGGGGTGGGGGGCAGGGCCTCCAGGATCTGGTCCTTTTGGATTTAGCAATTCACAAGCTATGTGTGGCGGAGAGTGCAGGCAGACTGGAGAGCGCGAGGGTTGGGTGGAAGGTGGAAAGGAAGAGAACCCGGCGTCCCGCCCGCCCGTGAGAAGCTGGGCTGTGAAGGCAGCAGCTGGAGAGGGGCTGGGGCCCAGGGGGTGGTTTCAAGATGGGAGACACCAGAAGCGGCTGGATAGAGAAGGCAGAGGGAGAGGGCGCTCGCCCTTCACTCCAAAGAGCAGTCACCTCTAGCGTCTGACCTCCGATGGAAGTCGGGACACCTCCTGGCAGGGGAAAGAGGAGAGGGTGGCTCAGTGGATTGCTAGTGGGAGGGCAGCAACGGGAAGGAGCCCCCTGCTCCGGGGCCCTCTTCCTGTTCTTAAGTTCTCCTCATCGGCCTTAGGCTCAGAAAAGCCCTGCAATTATCTGTGCAAAAACACCCTTGCCCAGTGCACACTCCTAGCCCAGGGCCCAAGCAAAGGAACTTATATCTGACAAAAATAAGGAGTCTGACCACTGGGGAGCGTGTGAGTGGGGATACTGTTTCCCTTGGGGTGGTGTGGCTTGGCACCACCTGGCCTGCAAGCAGACGGCCAGTGGCTGGGAGCCAGTGTGGTCTGATGAGAGAGACAGAGAGGGCCCCAGCCCCTCCCCTGCCACGAGCATCTGTGTGACCCTGGGCCAGGCTTTTCGGCCTCCTGGGCCCTCTGTTCCTCGCCTGTGAAAAGGGTGTTTGGACCACTCCCCTCTGGGACGCCCTTCCAGCCTGTGAGTGACTCAGCGACTTCACAGACACCCTGCCCTGCCCACTTCCATCCCTCAGTTGTCTCCGTGGCGCTTTACAAGGACCCCAGCGGAGGGCTACAGTATCCCAGGGGTGTGGGCAAGGAGGATCCAGGGCCTCTCGGCCAGCCTCCCCGCTATGGGAGGGGTGGGGCAGCACTGGAGTCCAGAAGTATTTCCTGATGTGTAACCCAATCGCTCTCTGTGAGCAGCGCTCATGTCCCCATTTGCGGATCTCTGCAGCCACGAGGACGGAGACCTTCTGCGGCTCCCCCTTCTTTGTCTCCTTCTCCCCTCCCCCACGGGCACCCAGCGGGCCTGGGGAGCCAGGAAGCCTCCCTGGCCGGACCTCGTGGCAGAGCAGGGGTGCTGGCTGGCTTTTCTCACTGACGCCTGCACCCCCTACACACACTGCGTTCAGTCAGTGTGGGGTGATGGAGAGAAGTGTGTCCTGGTGAGGGTCAGGGGAGGGCAGCGCTCCACCACAGTGGGGGGCCAGCAGCTTTTGGAAAACACTGTGGTCGGCGAGGAGGGAGTGGGTGAGGGGGCTGAGCCAGCGGGGAAGCAGCCTCGGGGATGAAAAAGGCCTCTGCACGGCTGAGGAGGGGAGACTCTGAGGGGCCTTTGCCCTGGCCCTGGCCCTCCCCCAGCCTCCTGCAGGTGTCCAAGGCGGCGGGGGCCCTGCAGTCAGGGGCACGACCCTTACAGCAATGGTGGCTGGCTCTGTCACAGCTAATGACTCTGATGGCCCAGGCTGGGGAGGGGAGGGGGCTGGTGTTACAGGGAGGGGAAGGAGGGCCAGTGGAGGTGCCTCTGCCTCTGTGTGTGTGTGTGTCTAGGTGTGAGATCCTCACCCTCCCACCCCTCCCCCAGCCTACAGGACTGTGTGCAGCGTCAACGGGCCCCTGGTGGTGCTGGACCAGGTCAAGGTAAGACTCCCACCTCTTCTCAGGCTCCGAGGCCAAATCCCAGGACTCCCTAGCCCCATAGGTGCAGGATTTGCATAATTTCTTCTAAATTGCCCTGTCCCTAGACGGGCCCCCAAGGGCCTGTCCTGTCCTGTTCTTTCTGATCCCCTGCCACCTGCCCCTGCATCATCCTCTGCAGCTGTCCCCCAGCCACTCGACGTTCTCCCTTCCTGCCTTTTTAGTGGGGGCCCCACTCTGGGCCTTCGGGGAGCACTGTCACGCATAGGCTAGGGATCCACGCTATCGCGCCTCTTTCCTGGTCAGCAGAACGGCTGTGTCTGACTTCCTCAGGAGGCTGGCCGCTCCCACCTGCCCCTCTCATGGCTCTTCTTCTAAATGAAGGGGCGGCGGCAGATCACTGCCAGCTAACTTTTCCGCAGAGCTGGAGGCTTTCAAAGGCCTTTGAAATCTCAGCCTGGGACCCAGCAGCGGGGGTGGGAAATGAAGTGGGCCTCGCAGAAGGAAATGGAAATGGGATGCGGGCTGCTTTGTGTGTGCTGGGAAACCATGACAGACACTGGCAGTATTTTGAGTCCTTGGGGGTGGGGGGAGATTCTTGAGGCATAAGGAGCCCTGCAATGTTATGGGTCCTGCCCCCACCAGCTGCACCCTGCCCCCTCCCCTCACCCTCCTCCTACCCCACCTCCCAGGTGAGCAAACTGGAGACCTGAGTGCCACCCTTGACTCCTCCCTCCCTCCCTCCCCACTCTGTTGGGCACATGGTCTTTAGCACTCTCCCTCACCCCAATACCTTATCATGGCCGGGGCCTCTGGGACCCCAGCCTGGCAACCTCCCATCCTCCACCCAGCAGCCATGCAGCCCTGACCCCTCCACTCCCTGCTTCAGACTCACTCGGGGCTCCCTGGTGCCTTCCTCCCGCACACCTTTCCACTCTCACGTCTCCTCACTCTCCCTTCTCTGCTTAGAAACCCACATCATCTCTGTAGCTGCTGTATGATGCCTCAGGGCCTTTGCACGTGCTTTCCCCACTGCCTCCTTGACTACCTACCCCCCAGGCCCTCCATCTGACTCACCCCAAGAGCCAGCCGAGAGCTTACCTTCTCCTGGGAGCCTCTCCAGTCCCCTGGCAGGGAGCCTGTCCCTCCTCTCAGCTTCGTGTATTGCTTTGTGGTGGGCATCCCATCCATCAAGGCAGCTGGTCACCACCTGGCCACATGTCTCCTTCCTGCGCCCTCCCCCACACTGTGCCCTCCTATTGGGCATGGATGGCCTTGTACTAATCCTGGGCTCCTAGAGCCCCACACAGCACTTTCACTGAACACGCAGCCCATTGCAGCTGCTCGGTTTGGTCAAAGGGAGAGCGAGTAGGTGAATGAGACGGATAAATAAATACGTGTTAGCATGACTGAATGTGGACCCGTCAAACCCGAGCCAACTACATTGAAGAAATCAGATCCACTCGTTTCTGGAAAACAGATTCCGCATTCAATGGACATTACTGTTCGACCCACTCATGTTGGGGACGCCGTGGGGGAGGGGTGGCGGAGTATTGTGTGCGCACTGGGGGCAGATGGTCTGACTCGGGCTTCTTGACTTTTACTCCCAGCTCCATCTCACCCTTTCTGCTAGCTCCCGTCGGATCTAGATCGGCAGCATCAGCACCGCCTGGGAACTCGTTAGAAATACAGATTTTTGGGCTCCATCCCAGGCTGACAGAATCAGAAACTCTGGGTGTGAGGCCCAAAAGTCTTTTTTAAAAGCCCTCCAGGTGATCCGATGCTCCCTGAAGTGTGTCTAGCCATCTGTCTAGGATGGGAAATCCCGTTTCCTCATCTCTGAAACGATCATAGCGCTGTTGTGAGGGTCAAATCAGATAAATGTGTAAGTATCGTTCCTCCTGGGCTAGCGGCAGTGCTGCCTGGAATGCAAAAGTGCTGAGACGCCTGATTGAATCGTTGGTGCCACCTCCTGCCCCCTTGCCCGCCTCCATCACACTCCCTACTGTGCCCGTCAGTCTGTAGGCCGCAGTACCACATGGACAGGTAGTACCTATGCAGACACCCATTTTTTCAACTGTAAAATGGGGCTGGACTAGGAAACTGAAAATAGATCCCCAGACCTATGGTTCTATGATGATCGCGTGTGTCTGGTACTCTTGCAGAACGGGATAACTGGGAGGTGGAGACACCCAGAGAACCCTGGGCTTGCAAGGGGACGGGAAGGAATCAGTAGTTTTAGTCTCATAAGTTCAGAAGGTACCTTTGTGCTCCCCCTCCCCTGTCTCACACCCCTTTCCCAGTTCTAGGGTTGTTTGGGCAAAATGCCAAAATTCCTCTTCTACAGCGCCACCTTCTGTCCGCAATGAATCACACAGGCAATTAGCTTGCTTCCATCCTCAAACGGAAAAATATTGGGGGAAGAATTTTGAGTAGATCAGAGGTTCTTAGCCCAGGGAATAAGGGCCTTGAAATTGTGTGCAAACATTTGGATGTATGCATTCATGTGCCTGTGCATTTTTCTGGGGGTAGTTTCCACAGTTTCATCTGATTTTTCAAGGTCCAAGTTCCTGCCAGTCTTCCTAAGAACTTGGGAGTCCTCCAAATGTGTTCAGCAGCTCCCCGTGCTTCCTTAAGGGCTGGTTGCAAACTCAGTTGAGTTCTCCAGGAGAAGAGATGGGTTGCACTGTACCGTCCCCACTCCCTGCAATGCTCTTAGTAACCAACAGTGAGGGTGGAGAGAATCAGGCTTACTCAGCATGTGGCTGGGAGAGGGGCTTCCATGGGTCAAAGCGCATTGTTGCGCACTGGAATTCTCGCCCAAACTCACTGCTCTAAGTGCCTATGACCACCCCTCCCTACAAACAAATTCTCAACGCAGAAACACAAGAGGTCTGGCTTTCTCTTCCTGAAGGATTCCAGACTACATCTTCCGTGGCTGGTGTGACGGTTCTGACAGTTCTTCCTCCTGTCTGACTGTAATCTCTGCTATATAAAGTTCCTTTTCTCTGATTTCATTTTTCAGGACACACAGTGTGCCACTTCCTGTCTACTCCTTTCCTCTCATCCTTCCTCCCCTATATAAACCCACATTAAAAGGATGGCTCTCTACCACCCTGCTACCTGATTTCTACCTACTGGGTCCATTGGCTGATTTCTTGGGGGCCCATTCTGGCCTGTGCTCTGTGCAACAACTTTCCTCCTGAGGTTAGCAGCCCACCATCAGCTCTGCAGACAATGAGGACAGTGGCGGCTTCAGAAAGGGAGGTCCAGGCAGCGACAAAGGGCATAGAGCTGGGATCTTAACTGGACTTTCCTAGGCCACGCAGTCCTTGCTCTCGGGCTCCCTCTTGTGGTTCAGAGGCCGAAGAAGTCTGGGCGTTAGCAGCTCGGCCCACCACGGAGCATTCCTCTTGGGCCGAAGCCCTCCCCCAGGACTCGCACTCCGAAAGGTCTGAGGGGTCGCTTGAAGGAGAATCAGGTGGCCTTCCAGCCATCCTCTTCACAGGACGAGGAGGGACCCGAGCCAGAGCTTCCTTCAGTAAAGATCAGAGCTGCAAACCCTCCTGTTTTAGGCTCGACCCCAGCAGGGGTGCCCTGGGGAGGGGACCCCATGCTGGTCACACCCAGTTGAGAAATTGTGCCATTTGCCCTGCCTTCCTCGCCGTTAAGTTCACGAGTTTGTGGAGAGCGCGGGGATATAATGATGGTAATGGTGATTAATAACCACGTGACCATGTTCCAAATTTTTATTGCATTTTAATATTTTAAGAATGCTCCTTTAAATTAGTGAAACAAAGAAAAGACACATAAAGTTAACCATCTGCTCCTAAACTATTGAAATAACCAACGTGCAGATCTTGTTATATATGGGCAAGTATATGCATATCAGAGGTTTACATTGGTGTTAGTCTCATAGAACATGTCAGGTAGGTACACATTTTACTCATTCCTCTTGATAGCAGCATAGTAGGCAATAGTACGGATGTCCCGTGTCGTGTGGAATAATACTTCCACTATTAACAAACATTCAGCATGTTTCCAGGTTTTGCTGCTACAAATAGTACAACTATATATGTATATATCCCTTTCATTCGGAGCCTTTATTGCTATAGGATAGATGCCCTGACATAAACTGCTGGTTCACAGTGTACATTTATTTTTCAATAGACATGGACAGTTTGGGGCTTATCCTGGCAAGGGTGGGGCAACTCACACATTCCCACCACAGCTTCGAGAGAGGACTCACTTCTCAACACCCTGTCAGCCCTGAATGTTTTCTCTAATTTTGTCTGTCAGGTAGGCGAACATTAGTACTCTTGCTCTTCCCTGATGACTGGGGGAGCGGACCCTCCTGCCTGTTCGGGCCCCACTCCCTCCTCTGCGAGCTGTAAGGCTTTAGCTGTTGGGGCTCTTCGTTTGCCGTGTGTGGGGTCTGTACCACACAGAACTTTCAAATGCTTATATAATCAAATGTTTCCATTTTTCCATTCATAGCTTCTAAGTTTCTTGTCTAAGACATCTCTCTTATCCTGCTTTTAACTGGATTATTCAGAAAGAAAACGAGGAAGAAAAGTTCCTCTTCTAGAGTTTTTGTTTGTTTTAGATTTATGTTTAAATCTTTTGTATGCCTGGAACATATTTGTATTCCTGATGTGGGCATCTTCTAAGTAGATACCCAGTTACGTTAGCACCGTTCGCTCAGTAATCTCTTTCCCCTGGGAACCGCGGTGCCGCACGCGTGTGCACACTGCCCCGACACCGGCTCCCCGCCGGGCCGCGCCCTCCGCCCCGCTGTCCCCCACCGTCTGCCCGCACCGACGCCGGCCACTCGCCTTCAGTAGCTTCAGAGCGTTTTAGTGTCTGATAAGGCAAGTCCTCCTGGTCTTTTCTGTAACTGTTTTGGATATTCTCAGACATTTATGTGAATGTTAAGATCATTTTAAGCTCCAGGAGAAACAATCCATTGTCAATGTGTTTAATGTATATACTCTTGAAAGGATTTATATTTTTATGAAAGTAAGTCATTCTGTCTTGAAAACAGTGTTGTTCTCTCTTTGTTCAAGGCTTGTTTTATGTCCCTCTATAAGATTTTATTATTTTCTTGTACCTTTCTTGTTAGATTTACTTATAATATTTTATGGGTTTTGGCCCCGTTGTGAATGGAATGCTTTTCTTCATTTCCTTTTCTGTTTATAGCTAGAATAGTAAGAAAAAGAGTTTAATTTTTATATATTTATTTTGTATACAGCCAAATTCTCTTATTAATCCGGGAGTTTGTTGTTTTTGTTTTTGTTTTAACTGGATCCTCTTGGGTTTTTCTAGATATACACCATGTGAAAGTAAAGGGAATTATGTCTTTTCCTGTTGGTATTGCATTTAATCACTGTGTCTGCCTAGCCTCCTATAATCTGGGACATTTCCAAAGAGACTTTTTTGACATTTTTGAAGAATACAGTCTCCTCTCCTCACCACTTTAAAAAAATATATAAAACATTCTCCATTTATGTTTCTTGTATACTCTTTTTTTCCTCTTTTTCTTTTTGTCTTACTGTATAAACTAAAATTTCCAAAACAAAATTAAGTAACAATAGCAATACAGGCATCTCCGTGTTACTGATTTTGTTGGAAGTGAAAGTGGGGTTAGAATTTCACCATGTATCAGGATGTTGGCGTTGGTTTTAGAGAATAGTCTGGTGTTCAAGGACTTGCCTTCCGCTCCTGTTTTACATAAAATTGTATTAGAAACAGCTGCCGACCTTTATCAACCAACTTTCAAGTTTATTTACATAATCCTATGGAGTTTTCCTTTTCATTTATGTTGACAAACTCCCTATTATTATGAAGCATGTTATCAATTGTTGACAAATTCCCAAATGTTGATTGACCTAGGCTTGCATTCTTGGAATAAACCCTATTTGGTCATACTTGTTATTTATATAATACACGGATTGATTTACTGAGTAACAACTTAGAATTTCTGCATCTATATAAGAAATGGGTCTAGAGTTTTTTTTGTGAGCTATGCTCTTTATTGGTTTAGGATTTAGGGAGTTTTTCATGTTGTAGTTTTGTTTCCTTCGAATCTTTCTTTTCTTTTTATCTTACTACTTCTCCAGTTCCTCCAGTGCATGCCGAACAGAATGATGAAAGCAGGCGTTGTTGTCTTGCTCCTAATTTTAAAGGGACTGTTTTATACATTATACCATTCAGTATATGTTTCCAGTAGGTTTTGGGGATACTTTGAAGGGTTAAGGAATTTCCCTTAATTATTCTCTGCTATCATAGAGCAGTTTTGTTCTTGTCTTTTTTTTTAATTAAATTTATTGGGGTGACATTTTAATGACATTATATAAATTTCTAGTATATAATTCTTTCAAACCTCATCAGTATATTGCAGCATGTGCTCACCACCCAAAGTCTAATTTCCTTCCATCACCATAGATTTGACCCCTTTGCTCTCTTCAATGCCCCCAACCCCTGTTCTTGTCTTCTGCTTTCAATCATGGATAGTTTTTTAAAAACTTTTTCTAAAATTTTTTAGATGGTCACAGATTTTTTAAAACCCTTTTATTAAGTAAGAAAATTGCATGAATAGACTTTCTAATATTAGACTAACTTTGAATTCCTGGAATAATCCCAACTTGGTTTTAATTATTTTTATTTGTGTGTGTTTATCTTCACTTTATGTGTTTTAAATTTTTTTCTTTATTATTTGGTTTGTTTGTAACTTGCTGAACTTGGTTTGCTAAATTTTGTTTAGGATTTTTGTATGTATATTCACGAGTGAGATTACCTATAATTTTCTCACAGTTCTTATTTTAGCATTAATGTCGTGCATGCCTCATACAATAAATTAAAGACCAGACCTTTTTTCCAGTCTTTTAAAAAGCTTGAATAAGCTTCAAACTATCTGTTCCTAATTGTTAGAACTCACTGGTAAAATGACCTGAGACTAGTATTTTCTTCATGGAAAGATTTTTAAATATGTATTTAATATCTTTAGGTTTTAGGAATATTCTGACTTTCCATTTTGTTTTTAAATGGTTTTGGTTTGAGTTGAATTTCGCTAGCACTTGATTCATTTCACCTAAGTTCTGAAATATATTGCATGAAGTAATTCATAATTCCTTTTATCTTTTTAATATTATCAGTATAGCTACTTTTGACTTTGTTATTCCAGCAATTATTTATTCATACCTTTCTTTTTTCTTAAAAACCAGTGTTGCTAGAGAACTGTCTATTTCATAAGGCTTTTCAAAAACCAGTTGGCTTTGCTGATCTTCCCTATTACATGTTGGTTTTCTATGTTAATAATTTCTGCTCTTTCATTATTTCTCCTACTTTCTTGGAGTTCTAATGCTGTTCTTTTTTAAGTTTCAACTTTTTTCTTTTTTAATATAAGCATAAAGCTTTACATGCATCATAAACATGTTGATTTGTAGTTTTTCATTATTGTTTAGTACTAAGTGTTTTCTAATTCTGATTGCAAGTTCTTCTATATTTAGAATGCTTTTAAATTTTCACATGTGTAAAGGTTTTCTGTCTTTTCATTATTGATTTCTGTCTTACTTTTACTATGATCAGAAAACCTGGTGCAGCTTGATGTGTTCTACGGGTTAGGATGAGTTTTTAGTCTTTTCTATTTCATCGGTCCTTTCAGTTTTGATTGTCCATTTGTCTAATGTCCAAGGAGTATTTAGAAGAGTACTGTGATTTTCCAGAATATTAGAAACTGTGGAGAGGGGCATTGTCTTTATTGGACTAAGACTATGACTTACTCCCTGAAGTAGACCGGCAATCTGGGCAGCAAGGTGAGGGGGCCTGGGCAATGCTCGACATTCTCACCGGCATTTCCCTTGGGAAGAAAGTGCAGGTACAGGCTTAGCTCCCTTGGTGCCGATGAGAGCTGAGGACCAGTGTCAGTGTGGAGGGTCTGCTCTCCTGGCCCAGCTTCCCTGACCCAGCTTGTAGCCTCCGCTGGACATGGGTAAAGATTGGGAACCTGGAGAGTGCCCAGTGTGTTCACCATGAGTCCCCAAGGGCAGGAACGATGGTGCAGGAACGATCCAAGAGCCCTAAATGGCCATAATAGCTACTGAATTTTATCGAGCTGTTACAAGATGATGGGCACCAGTTAATAACGTCACATATATTATCTCTTTTTCTCTCCAAAGCAGCCCTGTGAAGTAGGTATTATTAATATGATTATTATCCCCATTTTAAAGATGAGAAAATGAAGGCTCAGAGACGTTCTATAACTTCCAAGGGTCACACAGCTTCTAAGTCTCAGATCCCAATTCCAACTCTGGTCTTCCAACTCTAAAGTTGGTGGTCCTACCCATTCAGGATACTGCCTCCCAAAAAGAACTCAAACTTACCCCTTCCTAGCCCCTCAAGTTTGTTTCCAAGAGGGGCTGAGCACAAGAGGGGAGATAGACGCTTGGGCTTGGATCAAGGAGGGGTGGGGAGGGGGCATTAACTTCACTGCTGGTCTCAGTGTTCTCTGGGCTGCCCTCCCCTCCTGCCAGTTCGCCCAGTATGCTGAGATCGTCAACTTCACCCTCTCCGATGGGACCCAGAGGAGCGGGCAAGTGCTTGAGGTGTCTGGCACCAAGGCGATTGTTCAGGTAAGTGGCGTCAATGAGATGCTGGCTGGTTGAATAAATGAACAAACCCACCGAGTGCCCCACATTATCGCCTAACCACCCGAGACAGGAAACGTCCTCTTTCTCTGAGAGCACCTTGCCCAGAGCTGCCCCATTCTCTCTGGCAAGCCCCTCGTTAGACTCACTAACCTCTTGTCCCATAGGTGTTTGAAGGGACCTCTGGGATTGATGCTCAGAAGACCACCTGCGAATTCACGGGGGACATCCTTCGGTCTCCGGTGTCAGAGGACATGCTGGGTGGGTGAGGGGTGGGGGTGGGACAAGGGAGAGTGGGCTCCTCTGTCCTGCCAAGCATTTAGCGCACTGCATTGTCACTGCCTGTTTACACATCTGCTTCACCTGTGAACTCTTTGAGGTCAGGGATGGTGTCTTCTGTCTTTGACCTTCACCCCCGCCCCGGCTCAGGGCCTGACACACAGCAGGCGTTCGAGAACTGAGGAAGGCAGCTTCAATAAACTAGGGGCATGGCAGGTAGCCATCTCTCTGGGGTGGGCCTGAAATGGACAGCACATCCCCTCATTTTCCCCCATGATCTGCTGTACTGGTCCTCTCCGCTTTCCAGCCCCAAATCCCCCCATTAGAGCAGCTGTTCTGGGTCATGGCCCTGCCTATACAGGTTTCTGGGAAAGAAAGGAAGACTCCCAAGGAGACAGTCACTATAGCCAGCTCTCTGGGAGTAACTGAGGGTTGAGGGGGAAGGGGACATAGGGCATTTGGGATCTGGGGGGCAGGGGGGAGCTGGTGATGATGTGGGGGGTGAGCAGCAGTGAGGGACCCAGGGCTGGCCGTGAGCTTTCTCCAGCACTCCCTGCCCACCCCCAGGTCGGGTTTTCAATGGTTCCGGCAAACCCATTGACAAGGGACCAATGGTCATGGCGGAGGACTTCCTGGATATCAATGGTGAGTGACTGGAGGCCCTGGATGGCTCCTGGGATCCAGCCCTCAGCCACTTTCCCCACCCTCAGTCATCACCTCTGCCACCAACACAGGCCCCAGCAGTAGGCCAGGGCTCCCCGCCAGGGCTGGTCAGACTGACAGCCGGCCACATGGGACATGAGAGCAGCAAAGGCCTCTCTGTCCCCAGAGAGCCACAGAGCCTGAAGTACCGCCGTCAGCACTCTATGCCCAGTTCCAGTAAAGTGTTGTCATCACTGTGCAGGGTTCGACGCGTGCCCCCAAACTATCACTTTCCTGCCTTCCGGTTCCCCGGCCCCACCCGAGAGCTGGCTCGGGTGGCTTGCACAAGCAGACACAGCCCCTCCCAGGCCCCCGCCCACTCCGAGGGAGGCTGTCCAGAGTGCCCCAACTCTCCCTCGTCAGTTTACTGAGGACGCGATGCAGGCCCAGGGAGGCCCTTGGCAGGCTCAAGGCCACACAGCAAGTAGGAGGCAGAGCACGAAACACATACCCACTCACACAGGAGGTCTCTGAGCCACCCTCGGGTCATCCTAACCCTGCACACCACCTGTAAATCTAGAGGAGCGCCCCAGCTCTGATTGCGGGGGTCTCAACCTGGGCTCCCACCCGCCTTCCCACGCACCAAGGTAGCACTGTCCAAGGGGGCACTGGACATGTGGCTGCTTAAATACAGATGCATTCAAATGAAATAAAATATCATTTCAAAGCCACATTTCACGTGCTCAATAGCGACGTGTGGCTAGGGCTGCCATATGAAGCGGCGCACGTAGAGCCCACGTTCATCATAGCAGAGAATTCTGTTAATGCGCTGCCTGGAGTCTGAGATGGTGGCAGGGGAGGGCAGGGAAGGACTTGAACCCTTGAGTATAGGTTTATGATTTCTGTCTTCAGGCCAGCCCATCAACCCCTACGACCGCATCTACCCTGAGGAGATGATCCAGACAGGCATCTCTCCCATCGACATCATGAACAGCATTGCCCGTGGGCAGAAGATTCCCATCTTCTCTGCGGCTGGGCTCCCCCACAATGAGGTGAGGCCTGTGGGAGCCTGCAGGCACAACCAAGGGCAAAGGACAGAGCAGAGGCCGGGGCTGGCAGAGGGCTTCCCACTTGGAGTAGGCAGGGGTCAGCCAAGCTGGGGTCATCAGCATCAAGACTGGCAGTTGTCCTGTGGCAACTCAGGGACACAGGGCTGCACAGGACCTCCTCATTGTCCCCAAGCGAGTGGGGCACTCACTGACTTACAAGAGAGCCCATGGGTAACCCAAGGGTTGACGGTCCTGCTCAGCAGGGCTGACAGCTCTACCCACTGGTCCTTGTTGTGAGCTTTACTCCCGGCACCGAGTGAACCCTCTCATGCCAGCCCCAAGGCCATCTGAGGCCTCCCCACCCCTGCCACCAAGTGTGCAGCGCCCCGTTCCTCTCAGAGCTGTGCAGGTGACAAGGTTTCTAGATGCTCCTCCCCGCCCACCCCCCACCCGGCCACTCCCAGATGTGCCCCAGCTCACCCTTGAAGTGGTCTCAGTGATCGGAGGGCAGAGTTGGCTCATCCTGCACCCTGCACACGCACATCCTGACCTGCACAGGCAGGCTGAGGGGAGGCGGGGCTTCTGAAGGCCCAGCGGCCCCACGCCGGTGCCACCAAGGCCCTCGCTCTTTAGAACTGTCGTTAAGCCTGCTCCCCGACAGGCACCCTCAGCCTTTTCTTAGCCGCAGATCAGGGCAGCCTCTCCCGTGAGAAGAGCTGCAGGACCTGGGGTCGCCCTTTCACCTTTGCGGGTCCCTCCCACTGAAGGCCCCTGCAGGAGAACAGACTGGAAATGGCCCCACCCATCCTCCTCAATGGCCCTCTGTACACAGGGCTCTGACATCCTTCCCCCCAACCCCGTCCACCCCAGATTGCTGCCCAGATCTGCCGCCAGGCTGGGCTAGTGAAGAAGTCCAAGGCCGTGCTGGATTATCACGACGACAACTTTGCCATCGTCTTTGCAGCCATGGGGGTAAGAGGGGCTGGCCAGGTTGGCAAGCTCTGGACACTGTGGGTGGGCAGCCTGGTCTCCCTTGGCCCTGGTGTGGCCTCATCTGGTGGGGGAGGCACAATCCTTCCCCTTGAGAAGCTGTCGGAGTCTCGGCCTGTCTGGCAGGAGAGGCGAGAGCATGACTGACGGGTGCGCTGGGCTCAGTGACCAGGGCAGTGCGTCCCTCAAGGCGCCCCAAAGGCCACGGCAGCTATAAGACGAGCCCAGGATAGCCTGAAGGCAGGGAGACTAGGGAACTGAGGAGACAAGACAGCTTGGGAGGCAAATACAAAGGCCTAAGGATAGGGCAGAAAGTTCACGGGAAGTAGCTGGCCAAGGAAGGCACAGGAGGGCACTGAGCAGAGCTCAGCCTGGAGAAGCCTGGATTTCTCTTTGAGGGTCTGATGAGACCCTACCCAGGACTGGGCAACAAACCAGCCCTGTCCTCTCAAGCCCCAGGGTCACCCCAGTGACTGTGGCACCTTCATCCCCAGTGACGCTTAGACAGTCAGTCCACAGGCTTTGCTGAGAAGAGATGGCAGGGGCCTGGACCCCCGCCCTCAGGCCTCAGGCCCCGCCTCCAGCCCGCCCTGTTGTGTGTCCAGGTGAACATGGAGACAGCCAGGTTCTTCAAGTCTGACTTTGAGCAGAATGGTACCATGGGGAACGTCTGCCTCTTCCTGAACTTGGCCAACGACCCCACGTGAGTCCTCTCCTGGTGCCCATACTGCCCTTCCCAGCCCCAGAGTGCTGGGCTCAGGGATTTCCCAGAGCTGCAGCCATGGGCCAGGCAGGGGAACCTGAGGCTGATGAGGGTAGGAACAGCCCACAAAGAGACGGACGAGCTGGAGCACCAGCCTCCCGCCGCCCGCAGTCTCTCTGCTTTTCCCACAACCTGCGTCCGACCACTGTCCCAAGTCAGGACTCCTGCTCTTTGAGTCACTTCCACAAAGTCACCACTAAACAGGTATTTCCCTAAATCATCTGTGTAGAAAAATGGCTATTTTAAAAGTTTAGAAAATGTAAACTTAAGTCTGGGGGCTCAGTGGTTACGAAAAAGCCATTTTAATAAACTATCCTGGGTATTGTAAGTGCTCCAAAAACTAAGTGACAGAATTCTGGAGGCTGTGGTGACATCAGCAAAGGAGAGACCCACAGGCACAGAGCCCGGGGACTCGGGAACGCTCGAAGTGGAAGGGGGCGACCGGGACAAAGCGGTGCATACTACGTGTGCTAAAGCAGAAGCCCTGACCCGCCTCCCTTGGGTATGCCAGCATCCCTCAGCTTCAGGCCACAGAATCGGGGCGCTGTCACCCTCATCAGACACCCCTCGTCCTGCCTGTCCCCCTCTCACACAACTTCTCACCCTGCCCCAGCCTGTTCCTGTCCTCCCTCGAACCACAGGACGGGAGTGTGGGGCCGGTTGAGTTACCCAGTCCCCGGAACCACAGCCCTGACCTGGGGGCTGGGGGCAGGGGCTTGTGGTGTCCTCCCTGCTGCTACACGCAGTCCCAGCTTCCCAGGTCACTGTGCACTCTGTACTGGAGCCAAAAGAGCACAGGCCCTCTAACCCTTGACCGCGTCTCCAGGATCGAGCGGATCATCACCCCTCGCCTGGCGCTGACCGCTGCTGAGTTCCTCGCCTACCAGTGTGAGAAGCACGTGCTGGTCATCCTGACTGACATGAGTTCCTACGCAGAGGCCTTGCGGGAGGTGAGGTGGCTGCTGAGGGGTGCCAGGTTCATCCCAGCCCCTGCACCCCAGGGCTCACCCACCAGGCCTGTCCCCACCCCATTTTTCACAGTCACTGAGCCCTCCATTCCTTGTCTCAGCCTCTCACCCCCTTTCTTACCCCAATTCCCATGGATGTTGCAGGTCTCAGCTGCCAGAGAGGAGGTGCCCGGGCGCCGAGGCTTCCCTGGATACATGTACACAGACCTGGCCACCATCTACGAGCGGGCGGGCCGCGTGATGGGCCGCGGCGGATCCATTACTCAGATCCCCATCCTCACCATGCCCAATGATGGTGAGCCTCCTCACTGCCCACTGCCCCCTGCAGCCCCCCTGCCTGCCCTTCCCACCTGCGCACTTTGCATAGATGTGCAGTAGCTCCGTTCCTCCATCAGGGTAGACACTGTCCTTTCCTTGCCCCCATCCACTCCCCTCACTCCCATGATGGCAGAAGAACCCAGATGGTCCTGAGTGGGTGGAAACCTGGGCCCCATCTACACTGAGGCCAGCAAATCTCCTTGTAGATATCACCCACCCGATCCCAGACCTGACGGGCTTCATCACGGAGGGACAGATCTATGTGGACAGACAGCTTCATAACAGACAGGTACCGTCCCCTCCCACCCACCTCCTGCTTGCTCCACCACTCCTGTGCTTCATCTCTCCGTGAATCAAGAATGGCCAGGCAAGGCTCACCCCAAACAGGAGATAATGCCTCAGGGAGATTCTGGTTCACAGACCGAAGACAGGTCTGGGTAGAATCCAGTCTACCTGGCTATGGGAACTTGAGAAAATAAGTCCATCACTCTGATTCTAGGTTTCCTCTTCTCTAAAATGGGAATAATAATCCTGAATCACTCAGTTGCATTTGGAGGATAAAATAAGTTGGCATGCAGAACGCATCTAGAAGACAGTAGACACTGAAGAAATACTGTCTCTCTCCCCTTTCCAGTGACTTGCTCTGGTGAACTGAAAACAGTTGTAACTGACAAGTAGACGGTGAATATTGTGCCAGGGGGTTAGAAAATGTGCCCGTCCTGTCTGAGGGTAAAGGCGACCCTTATGACCTTTTCCTCCTTGCTTGGCAAGTTCTTTCTTTGTAGCTATTAACTTGAGCTTCAACCTGGTTTTGTCCAAACAATCAAAAGTTTTGAAATAGTGAGTCTTTTGTTGACTGATGTCATGTCATCTTCCCCTACACATGTAGAAACTACACATCCGAGCCCTAGAACGTTTGAGCGATAAACGAGGGTGGTAGTGAACCACGTCTCTACAGGATAAATGAGGACTAGCCCCCTGGCTCCCTGGGGGTGGGGCTGGGAGGGGAGACAAGCAGGGTGGGAAGGAAATGAAAGTTTGGACCATGCCTTCTGCCACACCTTCTGCTCCCCCAGATCTACCCCCCCATCAACGTGCTTCCTTCCCTGTCGCGACTGATGAAGTCTGCCATTGGTGAGGGCATGACAAGAAAGGACCATGGAGATGTCTCTAACCAGCTGGTAAGAAGGAGCAGACCCAGGGGGCTAGTGAGGATGCTGGTGTCAGATGCCAAACGTCTGAGACCTACCTAGACCATGAGTTTTTCTTCTGGTAATCCCTCCCCCAAAAGTGGTCCCCCCATTACAGCCATACTGGGAGCCCTGGAGCTCAGGTGATAAGCCTGGGGCGACCGCCTACCCACTCTGCCGTCTCCCCCAGTATGCCTGCTACGCCATCGGGAAGGACGTGCAGGCCATGAAGGCAGTGGTGGGGGAAGAGGCGCTCACTTCGGAGGACCTGCTCTACCTGGAATTCCTGCAGAAATTCGAGAAGAATTTCATCAACCAGGGTGAGGCGCGAAGCGGCTCAGTAACCCTTACCTACACACACACACACACACACACACACACACGCGCGCGCGCGCGCGCGCGCGCATGCACGCACACCTGACACTCGTGCTCTGTCCCTAGGCCCGTATGAGAACCGCTCTGTGTTCGAGTCGCTGGACCTGGGCTGGAAGCTGTTGCGCATCTTCCCCAAGGAGATGCTGAAGCGCATCCCGCAGAGTGTGATCGATGAGTTCTACTCCCGCGAGGTGGCGCCCCAGGACACCACGACCGACACTGCATTTTAGACCCGCCTGCAACTGGACCCAGAGCGCGGTTCTGGGACCCCTGCCTTCCGCATCTGTCCTCTCACCCCTCCCCGCCCTCCATGGTTCCATTCACCTGCCAACCACTTCTGTGCCCACCCTCAGCACCCGCCAGCTATGGGGGGCCACGTGCATGCTCCATCCTTCTCCCTGGCTTTTTGGCGCAGGGAAAGAACAGATTGTCAAACCTGTATTCTATGTCTTGTTCTGATAGGAGCATTTGTATTTTTATTTTAAAAGTGCCCCCCCCCCCAGTAAAGAAGTAATTGAAATGAAGAGTTTATCTTATGTGAAAACAAGATTGGCAAAACATGGATAATTATTTAAGCTGGGGATGGTGGGTACATAGGGTTGGTTAAACTATTCTCTCCACTTAAAACAAACAAACTCAGACACATTAGTGTCTTAACAGCTGAAAACAGAATTTCTCTTTAGGAGATAGTTATCATTGTTAAGAAATACCTTGATACATTTCTTGGGCGGTCGATGAGCTTGGGGGCCATGTAAAGGACCATCTAGACCACAAAAACTCGTCTGGCTGTAACCAGCTCTGTCTGAGACATGCTGGGAAGGAATTGGTGTGTTCCGGACAGGAGGGGAGGGGGGCTGCTGGGGAGAGAGCCTGAGGGACATGGTGTGGGGTGAGAGGCTGAGGGGAAGCCCCCAATTAAAAATGGGTGAAGAGCATCCTGAAACAAACCTAGGATGCTGGATGTTGCTTTGAAAGCTGATAATATTACGTAATATTATCCCTCCTGTCTCCTCTGCCCCATCTATAATGAGGTCATGAATGCTTCCTAAGAGGCAGGGCAAGTTGAAGGAAGGAACTTCAGCAAAGGGCTGAGTTCCATTTCTGAATCAATGTGACGTGGAACCAGCCAGAGTTCTTGAATCAAGAACTGACACCAAAGAAGGACCTGAGAATTGAAGACCCATCCCCGGGACAATTCACAGCCTCTGAGGAAACCTTGTGGGTGTCTACATGTCATAGGGTTGTTTTATTTCACTACAGATTTATTGAGGTATAATTTTACATACCCTGATTTACCTGATTATAATTGTACAATTCAACAACTTTTTGTACAATATATTCAGAGCTGTGCAGCCATCACCACAATCAATTTTAGAACATTTTCATTGCCTCAGAAAGAAACCCTGTGTTGCGAGCCATCACCCCGAAAGCCCTCTTCCGCCCCCACCCCAGCGCCAGGCTCCGCTGTCCTGAGCACTCGTGTGCATGGGGCTGTGCAGCCGGTGGTCTTTTGTGACTGGCTCCTTTCATTTGCCATGATGTCTTCAAGGCCCATCCAGCTTGTAGCATGGATCAGTCCTTCATTTCTTTTTATTGCCAAATAATATTCCGTGGCATGGGTGCACCACATTTTGCTTATCCGTTTATCGGTTTTATGGACAGGTGGTCATCTCCACTTTTGGCTATCATAAGTCGTGCCGCCGTGAACACTCAAGCACACGTTTCTGTGTGGGCATATGTTTTCACGCCTCTTGGGTAAATACCCAGTAGTGAAAGGACTGGGTGTCAGATGGTGTAACACTTTGAGGGACAGCCAGACTGCAAAGCCACCGCCAAAGTGGCCGCAGCCCTTTACATTCCTGCCAGCAGTGCGTGGAGGTTCCAGTTTCTCCACATCCTCCCCGCGCTGTTATTATTGCCATCCGAGTGAGTGTAAAATCCTATCTCGCGGTGATGTTGATTTTCATTTCCCTTATGGTTAATGTTGAGTTTCTTTTCCTGTGTTTATCCGCCATCTGTGTATCTTCTTTGGAAGGTCTAAGGGGTGAGGACGGAAATTGCTCGGTAACAACGCTGATTCAAGCAACACTGATTGTCTGACCGCTGCATATTGTAAAAAGTTAAAGGGCAAGCTGGGGAAATACTGACCACAAAAATATGTAAATGATTACTATGTTATTAAGTTTTACAAATCAATAAGAGACATGTTAAGACCCTCAAATAACGATGTGAATAAACAATTCCCAGAAGAGAAAAACGCTGAGAATCAAATGTTCAAGCCCTGCTGGTGATGGAAGAGTCACATCAGAGCACCACTGCCACCACCAAATTAGCGAGCACTTACTTGAAATCATAGCGTCCGCTACCAGTGACCGTCGGGACAGTTCCTTCCAATAAGAGCAAGTTACTCAGCTGGCCTCCTCTCACTGCTCGGGTCCCTTCCCCCCTTGTGAGGTAGGTACAATTATCCCCATTTTGCTGACGCAGAAACTGAGACTCGGAAGTCACTCACTTGCCTGCAGTAACTTGCCAGACTGCAAGCGGGTGTGTAAGTGAATACGCAACCTTGTTGGAGGGCAGTCGGGAAACAGATCCACATATAAAAAGATGTTCATTCCCCTTCACTGAGTAATTCTGCTTCCAGGAATCTGCGCTCAGGAAACAACTGGAGAGGAGCCGTTTTTGCTTCCTGCAGCACGTGTGCAATGACCGCACATCTACTCTGATGTTGGGCTCGGGGCGCGTCACAATGTGCCTTTGCGATGCGGAATGTCGATGGAGGTTAGCTCACAATATAACGCGAAGCGAAAAGGGGTGCAAACTGTCTATACGACCTGCAACATACAGACCGTGATTTCTTGGCGGGCGGGATTGTGGTTTTTGCTTTCCTCGTCCTTTTCTGGTTTTTTACAGTCAGAATTTACTAATTTTATCATCAGAAACAAAAGCTAAGGTCTTTCAGTCTGCTGTGTGCGTTTGATGCTCAGTTTGCAGGAGACCGGGCCCGGGGAAATCGGGGTGGCAGGGTTAGCAGAAGCCAGGCCCCTCACAGGCTCCCGGGCTCGGTTCCCGGACTAGCTCCGAGCGGCCCGGGAGGTGCCAGCCCCCGCCCCCGCCCCCGCCCCGACGTCAGTCCGCGCTGACCCGCCAGACCCTGGGGGCGCCGCGATGCTCTCAGAGGGCGCACAGCCTCCGCCGAGAACAGGCGCTTCTTTGAAACCGGCCCAGAAAGTCTCCACGCAGTTCACCTGGAGAAACTCTCAGTCCAAACATCCCAGGTGAGCCGGAAAATAGGTGGCCCGGCTGCAGCGTGGGAACCTGCCCAGCGCCCCCTGGAAGAGCAGGGCCTGGAGCGGGTGGGTAGGGCTGCTGAGGAACCCAGAGAGCTGGGTCCGGGCCCCTGCTGACCCCGCAAAGGGGCTTGGGGCCCTCGGGGACGCTCAGGGACGGACGGCCGCTTGCTCCTTGCCCCGCCGCCAGTCAGGGCTGGCCTTGCGTAAACTCCTGCTTAAGTGACGGCCTTGCCCACGCGGGACCAGGATCTGCTATTGCTTCCTCCAATCGCTCCTCCTTTCCTCCCCCACCCCCGCGCTGCCGCTAGCCTGGCCGGTGAGTGGGACCAGAGGGATGTGGGGAACTATTCCGAGTTGTTCGCAGCTGCCTTGGGCAACCTGGAATGGTTGCGGTTCTGCCTGAGTCCCGAGCGTGGGGAAATCCCCACAGATAACAAGGTAAGGGCTTGGAGTGTGCTGCCAAGGGCCCAGCCCTTCCCTCCCACCAAGAGCTCCTCACACGGTGCTCACCTGGCAAAGAGCATCCAGAGGTGTCCTTTTCTGAGTAGATCGTCCTAATTCTCCTCCCCTCCGTGGGAGGGCCATTTGGGGGTATCAAGGAAGAGTGAGCACATATAGGAGTGGGAAAGGGGCGTGAGTGACTCCTGAGGGGGTCTAAGGGAAGAGGAACCCCGAGGCATTGCTACCTAAGATAGATTTTGGACCTGGGGCCCCAGTCCTGCTCAGCGTCCTCCTGCCCCCTCTGGCCGCCACAGGGGTTCAGCGCCATCCACTTTGCAGCCCGTAGCGGCAAGCTCGAATGCCTGCAGGTCCTGGTAGAGGAGTACGAGTTTCCTGTGGACCTGCCCACCAACAATGGCCAGACACCACTGCACCTCGTCATCCGCAAGGAAAACAAGGCCATGGTCCTCCCCTGCATCCACTATCTGCTTCAGCGCGGGGCGGCCCTCAATGCGTGAGTCCTGCCTGCCCCCGGGGAGGGGCTTGGAGTCCAGGCAGACGGGAGCCCACTTCCGGGGCAGGCAGAGGGGCTGCGGGGTGACAAGAACTGGGGCCCACATGGGGTACTAGTTAATAAGTCGGGCCCTGGGAGAGGACAGACCCAGTTTGTGTCCCAGCTTTGCTATCTGCTAGCACACGTCAAGACCTCAGGCAAGTCACTCAACCCTCCGAGCTCTTCAGTACGTTTTGAATCACTTGGGGAGCTTCAAAAAAGCCCAATGCAGAGGTTGTAATCACCTAGTCTGGGGTGTGGCCTGGGCTTTGGAAGTCTTAAAAGGTCTGCACGTGTTTCTGATTTGCAGCAAAGTTTGGGAACTACTTAACTGCCTCTGTTTTCAACCGAAATTTGGGATGGCAGTGCCTATCACGTGGACTACTGTGATAAGTGGGAAATGCATGGAGAGGGCATGGATGGCACGTAGGGGGCTGCGTACGCTCCAGGTTTATCCAGCATGTACTGTGTGCTAAGCATTATGCCATGCAAAGACCAGAAGAGAGTCACTGGTAGAGGGAGCATTGTGTGCAAAGGCCACGTGTTGGGAAAGAGCGGGGCGAGGTCAGAGGAGGAGGAGAATGAGGCCGGAACCCGGGCACACAGGCTTGTGGACCATGACCAGGCACGGGGAAGGGGCAGGGGGGCTAGCTGTTTGAAGAGGGTGAGGTTAGTGGTCCCTGAGCTCCAGCCAACCAGCTCTCCTTCCAGCGGCTCTTCACTGTCCCATCACCGGACTTGCACGGCTCATTTAGCCCTAACCTCCATTCTACAGTTAAGGAAACGAAGGGGCATGCCAGGGTCACCCTGTGGGCTGGTGGCAGAGCAGGCCTGGAAGCTGGTGCCCACCTATCTGATAAGTAGATGCCCTTTGTCCTTCCCTACCACCTCTTCCCCGGAGGACCTCTGCAGTCAGACATGCAACGGCTCCACACCCCTGCACCTGGCGGCCCGGGAGGGCCTGCTGAGCTGTGTGAAGGTCCTGGTGATGAACGGCGCCGATGTCCATGCCCGAGATGCCATGGGCTGCAAGCCCATTGACTACTGCAAAATCCGGAACCACCGGGTCTGCGCTCGGTGAGGGTGTGAGAACCACCTCCAGCCTGCCACCCCTTCCCTCTCCCAGCCCTGCCCCGAGGGCCCTCTCCCAAAGCGGAGCCCTTCAGAGGAGGGTCTGGGAAGCCCTGCCTAGCCGCTAAGTCTACAGAGTTGGCCCCCTCCCAGGATACTATTCCCGGGGGCTTTCCACAGGTCTCACACCTCTGGGTTAGCACTGCCCTCCTGCCCTGGCTCCTCGTCAGGAGGGCAGTGACCAGACTACCAGACACTCTCCTCCCTCACCTCACCGGGAGTAGTTAGCCAGAGGGGCCTTGGGAAGCTGGGGGTGGGCTCATCTCATCTCTGGCAGTCCCTCAGCAGCAGCCAGGCTTCCCAGGTAGAAGCCCAGCCCCTGGGGGATGACACACCCTCACCTTGGCACCAGGTTCTTGAAGGATGCCATGTGGAAACAGGACAAGAAGGACTTTGCCTGTGAAATGGGGAAACTGAAGAAGCTCAAAGGCCAGCTGGTCCTCATGGAACAGGACTACCTGACTGAGCGTCAAGTAAGGGGCAGGGCTGCCGGGGCACCGGGCGCCAGCGGAGTATCCAGGCACGCGAGTGGACTCACGTGTGCAGTCAGAGAGTGGCTAGAAGTGGTCCCATCAAGAAAGAGCCTCCCCCTTCCCCTCCTCTGACTAAAAGTCTACCCTTAGAAGCCACTCCTTTAAGTCAAGAGTCTTGTGTTAGAAAGCAAGTGGAGCCTAAATTAGCAAGTATTTCTGAAGCCCCTCCTAGTGCAGTGCCCCCTTCTGGTGAGGAGGAGCATCTCCACCGAGACCCCCCTCCTGCTTTATTGGGAAGCACACTGTTTAGAAAGACCCATTCTGCCAGCAGACACGGAGCACACACTCTCTGCTAGGCACCAGCTAGACCCCGAGGCTCCAAAGACCAATGAGAGGTGGTCCTCTCACTCAAGGAGCTTAGAGTTTAGTAGGGGAGGTAGGTTATATTCCCAGAGAGAAGGGGGCCCAGGGGGTGACAGAGGGATAATGCTTAAGAGGAGTCTTTAAAGATGGGCAGCAGTTGGCCATATGAAGAAGCAGGGAAGGGCTGACCAGCCCCTTGAACAGACAGCCCCGTGCTGAGGCTCAGGGGAACGTGAAAGCGTGGTGTAGGCTGAGAAGTACCAATTCTGTACAGCCAGGGGGTCCGATGTGAGCTGGGGTTTGACAAGCTAAGAGATTTGGCAGGGGCCCAGATCAGTGACAGACCTTGGCTGCAGAAGAAGGGAGTCACTGAAGGATTTTAAGCAGGTATAATTACATAGGATGCGAGAACCAGAAAACCCAGAAAGAAGATGCTGGGAACCCTAAGGGGATCCGGCAGTGGGGAGGGCTTTGGGGCTGGCAGATCTAGGACTCCAGCTCCGTTCCAGCTGTGCTTCTCCCCAGTTTCCTCAGCCCTGCACGTGTCGTCTGTCAGTGCCACCCAGCCCCCCCGTTACGTACAGGGTGGGCCACGAGTAGGCTTACAGTTGTCCATGTGGGAAATAATACAATTAAATAATACTACAGGAATAAACCGTTTTGCACATGTATAACTGTAAGCCTACTTTTGCCCTACCCTGTATTTGCCCAGAGGAGGCAAAGCCCATCTGTCCCTGTAGCTCTAAACTTTCCCAGAAGCCCCTTGCAGATCTACCCTCATCTCTTATTGACCTCAGGTCATATGTCCACTCTTGTTCCAACTCCTAGAGCTGAAGGAAAGCCATGTGCTGATTGACCTAGGTCTGGGGCAAGGCTGATGGGATTATTAGGAGAGGCTTAGCCTAATCAGAGCCTACCACCGGAGCTGGGTCAATCTCCAAACCACCTGATGGCTTAGCAACAGCCAGGGAGGTGGGACACTGAGACGGAGTAAGGAGGGGACAGTTCGTGACACGTTGAAGGTTCAACTATAGTAGAGGCAAGAACAGATGGCTAGACCACGTTATCATCACTCAGTCTGGAGAGCTAGCCCACTGTCTCCCTACAGGACTGTTCAAGGCCAACCCCTTCCAAGAAGCCTGCCCAGATTAGCTCCACCCAGCTCCAGGCCTTCCAAACCTTTCTGCTTTCTCCTTCCAGGGTCTCAGATGCTGCTTGCACTTCTTGTTTGCCTCTCCCTCCCATCAAACCAGAGACTCTCTTGGGGCAGGACATGTCTCCGCTATCAAAATGGGTCCCTCCCTTAAGACTCAAGTTTCTGTGTAGGACAGGGACTGTGTCTCCCTCCTCAAGTTGAAGACTTCACCCAAAGTGGAGGCTGGGTGTCCATGAAAGTGGAGAGGCTCTGTCCGCCCCATCCACCCGGGGCTTCCCTTGGGCAGTAGTTGTCTCCCCACCAGAAACAAGCGCTGTCACAGGGCAAGGGGTTCTCCCATCAGATTCAGGCTCCCTGGGGTGGATGGTACCTGGTCAGTCACACCTGAGACGTAAAAGGGCTACAGACACAGGGTCTCCTGGTGCAGAAGTGCAGAGGGAGCAGCCCTGCTCACTGGTGTTGTGTCCTCTGATATTGCAGAAAGAACATCAAATTCTGAGAGAAGCTGATTTCAAGAAGTGGCTCCACCGCAAGCTACTGCCCCAAGGCCAGTCTTTGATCCACAACACTGAGCAAGAGCCCCAAGCCCCACCCTGGACCACCCCCCTCTCCAAGACCCCCAAACCTCCCAAGAGCTTCCACCCCTCCCTGGAGATGCGCCTGCAACAGATACTACAGCCCAAGCTGAAGCCTTTGGTCACACCCATACCCGTCTACAAGAAGCACACAGTCAGGCGGCCCAAGATGTGGGACATTAGCAACAACCCTGACAAATCCCCCGCAACCAAGATCGGCTACCCACAGGGCATCCGCCTGGGCGTGCGCCCAGACCCTAGCCCGGAGCACGACTTCCGCAGGTTCCTCGAGGTCAGGTCTGATGGGCGCGGTGGTGCACAGTTGCGCACAGTGGCTGGCAAGCAGGTGGCACCTGTGCCTCAGCTGCCTTTGGAGGTAATAGTCCGCGAGCTGTACCCTCAAGTGCGGCCATGCAGGATGAAGGTGCCCCAGGGCTTCCACCCTGTCAGCATGAGGGGCGTGGCCCAGAAGCGGTACTTGGGTGACAACACCTTCTGGACCGACACACTGGCCATGACCCTGCGTGAGACATTTGACGAAGCCTTCCTGGCAGCAGTGCGAGCTCATCAAGGGCTCCCCATTGTGCCCTGCCCCCAGCCCCTCTCATAAACTTCTATTGGTAGCCTCTTGACCTGAAGCAGGCCAGGGCAGGCTGGGGTGTGGCCATTCATGTTGTGGACAGGGAAAAGGGGAGGAGCACCCACAAGCTTCCCATTCCCAACTTCGAGGACCAGAGCCCCTGCCCCCCCAACAAAAGCCCAGATCCCAGGTCTCCCTTCTCTCCACAGAGAAATCTCTGGGACACCCCCTAAGAGATTCAAATTAGGACAGGAGCCCAAAGCTCAGAGTGGGGGGGGGGTTAATCTCTATCCCAAACCCTAGCATCGTGAAAGTAACACTTGGTGTCCCCTTTGCTCCCCTTCCCCCCAAATGGCCCACCAAAGACAGGCTTTCAGGATGAGGAACCACAGTGGAATCCTGCCTCTTGTTCAGATTAAGCCCTACTGCAGGCTCTAAGCCTCATGCTTCTTCTCCAGATCCAGAATGGGGCGGAAGCAACTAATGCATCACCTTGCCATGGGCTTCCCTGCCTCTGGGGGATGCTGCTGTGCTCTCTGCAGGTCAGGGAGGCACAGGTGGCATAGCTGGGGGTAAGCAGGGAGGACCTATGGCTTCAACCGGAGACTATGATAGCACTTGCACTTCCCCCAGGAAGCTAGCCCGCACCCCGTTATCTGCTGTACAAATCACTACACATTGTTCATTCAACAAACCTTTATTAAATGCTTTCTGTGTGCCAGGCACCAAGCCAGGCACTGTTGGTACAAAAATTGAGGGATAGTCCCTGCCCTCAAGGAGCTTACAGTCTAGTGAGGAGACAGACCCGCACACAGGCAAGCACACCCAGGTGAGCTGTGTGGTACGCTGGAGTGGGGGCGGGCAGGGGCATTCAAAGCTCCTTGGAAGAAGTGAAATCTTAACAACTAACAGAAGATGCCCAGGTGAACAGAAGAAAGTTATCAGTGGCATTTCCGGCTATAGGAAGCTGGGACCCAGAGTGCAAGGTGGCAAGCGATGAGGCCAGAGGCAAGCAGGAAGCAGAATCTCAAAACCATGCTAAGAGGTCTGGACTTCGTCCTGAAGGTAGCAGGGAGCCATGGGAGGTTGCAGGCCAGGAAGTGACTTGATCACCTACGCATTTTAGAAAGACGACTCTGGCCGTGGGACAGAAGCAGGAGGCTGTCACAATAATCCAAGTAAAAGCTGATGGCAGTGGGAGTGGCGCTAATCGAGATCTGACAGTTCCTAGAGGTTGGATCGGGAGGGGCGGCAAAAGGAGAAAGCAGGCATAGCAGATTTCTGGGCTGGCTCCTGCGTGGTCTTGGGGCCACAGCGGGTTAGCAGAGGACAGCAACAAGTGCCATCTGGGCCATGCAAGCTGTCTGCAGCCAAAGGCAGCAAACCGTGGTTCAGAAGCCAAGGAGGGATGTTGGGGCTGGAGGTCAACTCTCACTTCCCTGGCAAAGAGTCGAAGCCATCGGCGTGGAGGGGCTCCTCTTGGGAGCCCACGACAGGACCCTGAGAAACCCCACTGCGCACGGGGCAAGTGGAGAAGCCTGCATAAGACACCAGGAGGAGAAGCCACAGAGGTAGGAAGAGAACGAGCCGCAGAAGTGCGATTCAAGAAGCCGGGGGTAACCAGCCCTGTCGGATGCTGTGGAGACCCAGTAAGATATGAAAAGGGTTTAGTGTATTTAGCACAAAAAAGCCACTGGCACCCCCGGGAGAGCAGTGGAGGGGATGCAGGCGGCAAACCATGCCATCGGATGAGGGACAAAGATGTGGACAGCAACTGACAGCAGGGCCAGCTGCTAGCCCAGAAGTGAGGATGACATTGGCCCCCAGTGCCCTCTACTTTGTCCCCCCTTGTCTGCATAGGATAAAAGGGCCCGGCAATCTCACTCCCACTGAGAGAAGACCAAAATGTGCTGCTCCTCCCAGGAACAGGAAGGCTGGTATTGTTATAATAGGAGATGCTAAAGCCAAGGAAATGCAGGGCTACGGTGGGACCTGAGGAAGATGTGGAGGGAGGATTTTCAAGCACAGGGGTCTTCCCAGGAGCTTAAAGGTACGACGTGTGCAGTCCCTCTCCGCACCTGCCGCCCTCATCTTGAGGGGTAAGACATGGCCAGTAACGGCTCTCATGGGGACTTCATTCCGACAGTACTACTGAGTATTTGCAAGGCACTGTAGTTGGGAGTGCAAGGTCAACAATGCTGGTCTGTGCCTGGGACCTGACCTTCTTAGAAGCCTGGGGTCACCTCCCCAGGAGCCGAGCACAGAGAAAAGGCCAGCCCTGTGCGCTCTCAGAGTGACAAATGGATCCTCCCACCAGTCCCATTTCTTAAAAGCAGGCTATAGCCCAGGTTGCCCAGAAGCCAAGTTTTACTTTGTCTCTTCTTGATCCTGACAGAGAATTCTGTCAGAAACCACTCCTTTTCTCCAGAGGAAGACTTATCAATAGGGTATTGTGGATGTTGCTCTGAAAATCTAACCCAGTCCCAAACTGTCCCCTCTCTGTCCCCAGCGTGACAGTCATGGAGCCTTGGGGAAAGGAGAGAGAGGAGAAAAAAGAGGAATAAGAAAGGCGGACTGCACCTGCCACCTGCCGCCCCTGCCCAGGCTCAGCCCCTCGCCTCTGCCCCCTGCCCATGAGGGTCATGGGAACAGGCCCTTCTGGAAGGCAAGACCCAACCCCTAGAGCGGAAGAGCCTATCCGGTCCGGGGCAGAAGGGCAGCAGGAAGAAAGGAAGATGAATTTTCAGGGTATTAAGGCAACAGTGCCACCTAGAATCTTTATTCAAACAAGAATCAGACTTGGACAGAAATCACAGTTCAACAACAAAAACTATTTCTCTTGGAAGTGCCAAGCCAAGGCCCCGCCCTGAGGCCATCTGCCCAAAGAACTCATCGCTGTTCGCTCTCCAGCTTCATGGGCCCTGCCCTGCCTGCCCCAACTGAGCCAGAACCTCCTGACCCGGCATGGAAGGGGGTGGGGAGGGTCGCGGGGAGCTCGGCTTCTGCACGCCCAGGTGGACTGCAGCCTCTGGCTAAGCAGGCTCTGCCACCCTCCTTGGTGCCTTCTGAAGTCACAGCCTCTAGTAGCATCAGACCTGAGCCAAGCTGAGCATCCCAAGGGAGGTGGCGACAAGGCCTTCAGGGAGAGTTGAAGGAAGTCAGGCCGGGGCTGGGGGAAGGTCCCTTCCAGGCTCACAGCCCCTACCTAGTACACAGGCCCAGGGGCCTGACTCTCCTGATCCTGCCCCCACATCCCCTCCGCAAAGGGGTCAGTATATCTTCTGACGACTGGGTAGAATGGCCTCTTTGATGAAGGAGAAGACAACCAGGATCCCTAAGCGTTTGCCCCGCTTGCCTTTGGTGAAGTAATTGGAGACCACGTCATCTGTGGAGACACAGGGAGGGAGATGAGTGTGTGTGTGTCTGCAAGTGAGCGCAGCTCTCCCCACCCGAAGCCCAAGGGCCTCTCTCGCCGGGCTGGGCTCAGCTGCCCCAGCCGACCCAGGCCTTCCTGCTGTCCTCCCACCGTGGCCCTCTCCACCCCGTTCTCACCTCCTGGCTGCATGGTAGAGGGCAGGACGTTCTCCCCCGCCGACAGCGACACGAAGAACGCAAACGGGATTATCCACAGACAGAAAGTGAAATAGGCCAGGACCTGGCAACAAGAGAGACTGAGAAGAGGGTGCCCCTGGAGGCGCCGAGAGAGGGCCGGGCGTGGTCGCCTGCTATGTCAGAGAGGTGGTCAAGAGGACACCGAAGACCCCACACCTGATCTCTGAAGGGGGCCGGGGCCTGGGAAGCAGAGACAGGACATCCTCAGACATGGAGACAGTACAGTGGGGAAGGGTGGAGGCTGAAGATGACTGTGGCCAGTCCCCAAATCTTGGTCGCTAAGACAAAAAACTCCTCTGAACAGAAGGAGACAATGAAGGGCCAAACCATGACTGACCCACACGCCCCAAAGAAGTGACCCTGTTCCTCCCCCGGGGACTGCAGTGGCAGGGTGAGGACAAGTCCTGCGAGGAGGAGGCCTCGGCCGGCTGCTGGGGCTCAGGGCGGCAGCCCACCCAGCCCTTCGAAGTCTGCATCAGACAAGGCCACTCCACTGCCCCTTCCTGATCTCAGGCCGGGTCCCAGGAGGCCCATCTCAGCCCAGGGGACCCCTGCTCCTCAGCCACACTGCTTTCTGAAGTCATCTATACTGAGTTTTAAAAAATGTGATCCCTACATGGACCCAGTTTCAAATCATAGCTGGGTTCACAAAGCAAATCATGCAAGTCCCCTCGTTCCTTCTGTCCCGGTAACAGTTCGATGTACTAAACGTTTCTTACCTCTGAGAAGGGGTAATATTCCTCTGCAAAAAACTGAAATGCTAGGTAATGATTCACCACCACTAGCCCTGTTGAGGGAATGAAGAGTCGGTTAGTTTAGGGGGAACAACATGAAGCTGGACTTCTAACCTTCAAGAGGCTCCTGGGAGTTGGGAGCCCTGAGTTTTAGCCCTAACTTTACACCCAACTCAGAGTATGGCTTTGGGCCAAGTACACCACTCTCCAGGACTCAGTTTCCCAGTGTTAAAATGGGAGAATTAGCCCCTACCTGCCCACTGCAGAGGGCATTTATGAGTGACATTAGAAGCAGGTCAGAAAACCCTTAGAATGTTGTAAAAAAGAGACTTCGGTATTACATCCTCCGAAGCCACCGGGTTTTTAGTGGGGGCGAGTCCTGTGGGAAGTGGGTGGAGGAAGTCAGGGGTGTGCAGGTCACGTTCTCCCAAGAGGTTCCCCTCCCAACTGGGCAGCAGGGAGAAAGATTCCCTGAGTAAAGGGCAGTCCTCAAGAATAAAAGGGCACAGTTCGTTAGGCACTTTGGGGGGTGTAGTCTTAGGTTCCTCAAAAATCTGGGGGGGTCTTATCCTGCCCCATGGTAAGATCCACTGGTCTGAACTGGTGTTTTGGACCCCACATCTCCTTAGTATGCAGTCAAATTTATGGGAGAGAGCAAGTGAGCAGATCCGGGGGACCAGCTGCTCAAAGGCAGGCACCCCACCTGATCCCACAGGGAGGTGACAGGCAAGCCCCAGAACAAAGCATCCCTCAAACTGAATGCCCGTCACATACACCTCACAGTCAACTGCCACATCTCTTGAGACCACAGCTCCACTGTGCCCAAGCACATTCTGGCCCTGGCAAATACTGGAAGACAGAGTGGTGCCTTATGCCAGCAAAATCTTTCAGATCCTGCTGCTGGGGGGACTGGGGTGCAGTAGCCTCTTCCCTAAAAAGATGCATAAGGGGCCAGGGAAGCTCCCCACACCAAACGTGGGTGAACAAATCCTTTGGCAAAATCACACTAAGGCATGCAGAGAAGAGACCAGGTCTAGCTTTAACACTGCGCCCTCCTGTGGATAATATCCTTCCCAGGTTCTCCACGGAAACAGAAAAGTCACTCTGTGAAACCTCTAATCCCATCTGATGGGACTGACTAAAAAAAAGCTAGGATGACCCGTAATGATTGATTAATGGAAGAAAAGGAAACCCTGGTCACCAAATACTTTCCATACTTTACTGCGAATATCTGTAAGTATTTCTAAGTACGTACTACATGCCAACTGAGAGTCCTAAACATCTTTGTACAGATGGACAGGCTAAGGCCCGGGAAGGGGCAATGACTCCCTAGGGTCAGAGAACAGAGGCAGGAAGGCCAGGGTCCTCCAAACCCATTCGCAATCCCCAGGCAGCCGTCTGCAGGGGCCCACCGTCCCACGAGTCCGTCATGACGCTGGGCTGGAGGACTGCATGGGGAGCCACCTGCCTGCCTGCCTGCCTGCCGGTGACGGGCTTTGGCTTTTCCTGGACAGCAGTTTCTTATGGGCTCTGACTACCCAGCCAGCCCACCTCTGCTCTCTCCCCAAACCTTCATACTTACCTCTCTGTGAAAGCCCTCCCTGTCTGAGTAGCCCACCCCCATCACCCACTCCCACCAAATTCTAGTCACTTGAGCCAAGGGGGGCTCTAGTTTCCTCACATGTGAGAACCCTGTCTTCCCCATCAGCCTGGCCTCCTGGAGGACCTCAGTGGTTTGCCTCTCTTCTCTATAACCCTTCAGTGCCGTGGTCTGAGCTGGGCACATCCAACCGCCTCAGCTGCCTCCTCAACTCCGCCCCCTCTCACCGCACGACAGGATGAAGTTAGGCGAGGTCAGCATGATGAAGGGGAAGGTCTGGAGGAGGCCAAAGTAGACGAGGTTGGTGAAGAGGCCCACGCCAATCATGCAGGTAGGGAAGCGCTCAAAAACGTAGAGGCCAATCAGCACAGCTGTGGAGAACTGAAACAACCAGAGGCACACAGTGCAAGGAACCTCTTCCAAGCAGTCTTCCTGGACTCATTACCCCCCAGCCCACTTGGGGCAACACTAGGTTCACGCTTCAGTCTCACTCATTTCAGTCACAGGTCTGGTCTCCCCAACTAGTCTCTCAGCTCCCAACGGTAGCATCATTAACTGCCACTCTCAAAATGTTTGACAGCAACTCACAGTAAGAAAAAGTTTACACCGTGACCCCAACACACACATACATATATATGATCTAGTTCAAATTTCAATTCTAGTCTTTTCTATTCCATTTTTTATGTTGACCGTGATCTAATGAACTGATAACACAACCCAGTAACGAATCATACCTACAGTCTGAAAGTGCTGTTCCGAAGGACTTACAGTTGTCACTGCTTAACCAATGACAATTGTTTAAATAAAGGTCAAATTCCTGTACCAATACCCACTAGCTGAACCTCTGAACCCAGGGCTGAGAGCCGCCACATATCTCCACCACTAACTCCCGACCTCGGGCCAAGCCCAGTGTGGAAGTGGCTGCTGATGCCCGGTGACCTGAGAGGCACTGGACTCCTGTCCAAATGTGCTCCCACCCTGCCCCCAGCCTTTCCTGCAGCTGGCAGAAATCCATCCACCAGCAGTCACCCCTGTGGCTTTGACATCAATGGCAAGGATGGTGTCTTCAGAAAGAGAAGCCTTCCATGAGACCTGGGGAGGGCAGTACCTGGGCCAGGGAAGGTGTCTCCCTCTTTGGACAAGTCACTTGATCCAATGGGAAAAAGGGTAATGAATCAGAACTGTCCTTAAGGTTCCTCTCGCTCCTAAATGCTGTGAGCAGAGCAAGGGACTAGAGACAGTAAAGACAGCCAAGCAAAGGCAAGCCATAGTCCTGTCAACAGAGAATCTGCCCTCAGCTGTCACCTTAAGAAACTAAGAATGGGGTCTGCAGTGAAGCAATGCCACTAGGGGAAGGAGGGAAAAAAAAAGACCACGGCCCAGGAGAGCAGGCCCAGAGAACAAGGTACAGGGCAGGGAGGAAGGGGTGGCACCTTCGGAAACAGCAGGGACAGAGGTCTCATCATCCATGCCACACTTTCCCCACTTCTTTCTTTTGAGGTGGTGCAAAAGAAGGTAAACGCTTGGGGAAGTGGCCACTTACCCAGATCATATATTTTATGATCCTGCTGGTGGCCACGGTGTATTCTTCTATCAGTTCTGCCAGGTAATAGAGTCCTGCCGCTGGGGGCAAAATAAGAGAAGCAAGCAGAATGAACATTAGCCTCCGTCACTTCCACCATCATGGTCATCCCTTTCTCTGCAGCTGGCTCTCCATCACCTGTCATGGACTCCAGAAGGCAAGGAACAAACCAAACAACCCATGTGTTGCCCTCTAAAGTCTGAAAGTAAAACTTCACCAGGGCAACTAAGCAGAAATTTCATAAAAGTGGAAACCTGCATCTGGCACCTCAGCACTCTGCTAATCTCTGACCCCGTAAATGGGAATTTCATTCACTCATTGAATAAATACCTGTTGGGCACTTAAAATGGGCCAGGTGCTGGGCTGAACGCTGAGAACACAGTAAAAACAGCTAATGTCCCTTCTCTGACCCAGGTGGGGGTGGAGGCGGTGAGGTAAGGAGAAGAGGAAAGGGGAATCAGACGATTCCAGTGTTGACAAGTGCTATTTTAGAGAAAGTAGGGGCACAGCTGGACCATCGAATCCCACACGGAGGGCTTCCCGGAGGAGGTGAGATCTTAGCTGAGATCCACAATAGGAACTAGCCGGAAGCGGGAAGCGTGTCAAAGTCAGAGTTAGAAGTTGGAAGGGCCGCAGGCCAAAGGGCGGCGGTAGTGGTCGGGTAAAGGTTCCGCGCAGCCGGCCCCGAGGGTGGGCGCGGCAGCGGTAGGCGGCGCGTCGGCGCGCGGAACTTGAGAGCCACTCCCCGGCACTACTGGGAAGGACTTTGCGACAGCTGGGAGGACCCGCGGTCAGGCTGGGCTGCTGGAGTCAGCGGGGGAGGGGGCAAGACCGAGCGGGACAGAAGAGGGGGATGCGAAGGCCGGGAGCACCGGACACGGGTCTCCGGGTCGCTATGGCGCCCGCGTGGTGCGACCCCAGTGAGCAAAGATGCCGAGGTGGAAGCCCGCGCGGGCCGGGGTCGCGCACTCTCACCGACGGCCAGCGTGATGAAGGACACCTGGATGAAGAGCGACAGCCAGCTCAGCACGTACATGAACCACATGGCGCCCTCGCCCCGCCCGGCAGCCGACTGCCGGGACGGGCCTGCGCGCTCAGGCTCCGGCAACACGGAGCGGCCGCCACCGCCGCCGCGTCCCCGCCCCACCGACGGCCGGACCGCCGTACGCCGCCGCCGAGAGGAGCCGGGCCCGAGCGCCGCCCGGGTCCGGTCTAGACTGGCGCCGCCTCCCGGCTGGGAGGGCCAACCGCTGCTGTCCCGTGAGGCGCGCGCTCGCGGATCTTTAGGTTCCCGGGGCTGCGTAGAGAGAATAGTCAGCGAGCGTTGCGTCTCCGGGGAGACAGGGCGGTCCAGAGCGGCGAAGATGCGGCGCCAGTACTGGGACCCCTCCCTGGGAATCATGGGCCAACCTGGAGAGATGTGCAGGGCCGGGGAGGGCCTCCGGACCTCTGCCCAGCAGCATGGGGCCAGAAGCCTCCAGGCAGATTTTCTACAAGGCTTTCTCTTTCCCTGCAGATAACAGGGACAGAACGTTGAGTGCCTAACATGTACCAGGCACAGAACTAAAGATTAGGCGGTATGTTCTTGATGGATATTGATTCGATGATATAGATCATTTCATGAATGGGGAAGCTGGAGCCAAGAAAGGTTACCGTAGCTCAGGTTATACATCTGGGAAGCGGCACAGGCATGAGTTGGGGCGCCTTTGATCGGCCATCGTCAAGCCTGTCTCTCTGGCTGAGTTCCTTTGAGGTACAATCGGCACCTCCGTATCGCCTACAACTCGCCCAGTGCAGGGCGCCCACTAGGCACCGAATGCTTTTACTACACCTCTGGGAGAGTTACCGAAGGGGGACAACGAGCCCAGAACCCTTGTCAAGAAGCTCCCCATCTAGTGGCCGAGACAGGCATGCAAAAAATACAATATGTATGACAGGAGTCTAGTATGCTTATCATCTCAGAATGATACTTTTCATGAATAACAATAAATGAATATTCCTCAAAAAATTAAACATATAATGTGGGGGAGCTCCACCCACATTGACTATGCATAGGATCGCTGGTACCTTTTACAGATAACAAAGGAACGGATGTTGCTAATTACATCAAGAAAGAAGGATATTTGCAAATGCACAGGGAAAAGTGGTTGAACTGGTTACACTTGTCCTTGGAAGGTTTAGCGTGGATTTTAGGAAGTTTCAGTAAGCCCTTGCTGCCTCAATTCAGGGTGAGGGATTTTAGCAAAAAGCAAGTCTCAAAGCGGCCTAGGTACAATGCGGGCCTGATTCCCCACGGGAGAACCTATCCATGGGCGTGGGCCTTGTGTCACTCTCCACTGTCCGAGTGGGAGCTGGGCCCACACCGCGCAGAACAGTCTCCCATAATATAATTACCATATGATCCCACAATTCCCCTCCTGGGTATATACCAGCGAGTATTGTCAGCAGGGGCTCGAAGTCTAAGGGTGGAAACAACTCAAATGTCCATTAACAAAGAGATAAGCAAAATGTAGTGAGTAAAGACAATGAAATATTATTCAGCCTCAAAGAGACATGAAATTCTGACACCTGTTACAACATGGATGAGCCTTGAAGGCATTATGCTAAGTGAAATAAGCCAGACACAAGCATACTGTGTGATTCCACTCATCTGAGATATCTAGAGCGACCAGATAGACACGGAAAGTAACATGGTGGGTGGGGTTGGGGGCGAGAGCTACGAGAATCGGTGTCTAATGGTCCCGAGTTGCAGCTTGGGAAGTGAAGGGTTCTGTAGACGGATGGCAGTGACAGCTGCACAACAGTGTGAATGTGCTTAGTGCCACTAAACTATACACTTGGGATGTTAAAGTGATAATTTTATGTATTAAGAAATAGGTAAGGCAAAGCAAAGAAATTATACTGAAATACAAATGTCAAAATATTTTTTAGAAAACTAAATGTGTAATATAATAATTTATGTGCTTCTTTATTAATGCATAACATAAACCATATCTAATGGAAAATCCTAATAATTATCTACCTGTGGCAGAAATAAGAACTAGGGAACTACCCTAGTTTCTGACACAGCTTCTGAAACCCTTGTAGTTTGCTCAGTGCCGGAGGTAAGATAGGGGTGCCTTATGCAGCACTCCTAAAACCCTGGGAATTTCCTGGATGATAGGAGCATCTTTTGTTTGAATGAAGCGACTCTTAGTGGGCTCCTGGATAGCTTCCAGATGGCGTCTGGTCACCGGAATGACCAAGCCATGATTAGAAGCTTGAAACTTTCGATCCCATCTCCCATCCTCCAGGGAGGGACAAGGGGCTGGAGACTGAGTTAATAATGAATCATGTCTGTATGATATAGCCTCCAGATAAGTCCTTAAAGTACGAGGTTCAGCGACCGTGGTTGGTGAATGCATATACATGCTGGGAGGGTGGCGCACCCCGACACCATGAGGACAGAAGCTCCCGTGCTCAGGACCCTCCCTCACCTCACCCTGTGTATCTTCACCTGGCTGTTCAAATTTACCCTTTATCATCTCCTTTAATAAACTGGTAATGTGAGTGTTTCTGAGTTTTGTGAGCCATTCTAGCAAATTTATTTTACCCAAAGGGATGCGTGGGAACCTCCAATATGTAGCCAAGTCAGACAGAAATGTGGGTACCTCGGGGCCCAGGAGTGTGACCGGCACGTAGAGTGAAGGCAGTCTTGTGGTACTGAGCCTTTAAAACATGTGAAATCTGATGCAAACTCCAGGAAACTATCATCAGAATTGAGTACAGTTATGGGACTCCCAGCTGGTGCCCAGAGAAGTGGAAACTTGGTTGATGTGGTGGTGGGGGGGGGGGGGGGGGAATGCACACATTTGGTGTCAGAAATGCTGTGAGTAAAGAAATAGTTTTCCTTTACAACCACAATGACAGAGTAGGGATGAATGTAAATATTCCAGAATATCTTCTATCGTATAAGATGAGAAGTTCACATGCTGCTAACTACTGTGAAATTATTGCCGGCATGCATAATGGAAGGAAATGTTGAATTTCACATAGAGCTTAGCGCAAATAAACATAGAAGATTTTTCCCTTCCAGCTTTCCGGGGTCCTTGAGTTTGTCTCTGAATTCTGTATCTTCTGATTTCTAAGGGGTCCCAAGGCTTTGGGTAAGAGCAGTGGCACCTTCAATGACTGTGTGCTGACTTACAGAATCTTCGTTATAGCACTGGGACAAACTGAAAACAATCTAAATGTCCATTAGTGGGAAACTGGATAAGTACGTGTTGGTACCTTATACAGCAGAGCCATAAAAACAATTGAGGATGTTCTTTATATACCCATATGGGAGGATCTCCTTTTGAGAAAAGCAGAAGCTTGGGGAAAAAGAAGCTGCATAAGTATTTCTTTATATAGAGTATCTCTGAAAGGATCCATTAGAAAATGGTAATTTTGCTTGCTTCCTAGGAAGAGAAGGGGTGAGGTTCAAGAGTGAGAGAGAATATTTCCACTGTATTTCTTTTTATATCCATAAAACATTAAACTATGTAAGTATATGTGAATGTATTACATATTTATAAATTAAGTTTAAAATGAAGAGGTTTGTAGTGTGCTGGACCAGCCAGGATGCCTCGAATTTCCTGGTGGTACTTAGTCGTTATGAGGGAAAAGCTGCTGTGTGGTGCCTCACAGAGAAATTGGCTAACCTTGGATCACGTGACCTGGTTGTCTGCTGTTTAGCCGATTGGAGAGCTTCATGCTCCGGTCTTTTCTACTGGGAAATTTGTATTTGAGACACAAAAGCATCAGTAAATGGAGGGACACTAAGATCTGAGTTGGCCTCACTTTTTCCTAAACATCATCCTCCCAGAGAAGGGGAAAGTATTCCCTCACTCCTCTGTAGAATTATAGATAAAGGAGACTTGAGGCCCCCCAAAGTTAAGTGCATTCACCGATGACTGAGCCAGGATTGTTGTTCCGGGCTGGCCACTTTCACTTCCCTGTAGTCTCAGAGCCAAACTGGTCTGGGGAACCAAGGCTGAGGACTCACGTTTCCTCCCAGCGCAGGAAGGGAGAAGCCATGATTTACTGAGAGCCCTGAGAGGCAACTCCGGCACTAGCTCTTATCTGCCCCAGGCACCCAATAGGGCAGGCAGGGGCAGGGAGGCACTTTGAGACCTATGCTTAGGCAGGAGGTCAAAAGGGGGGACAAACCCTGCCTCCCTTGAAGAAGAGACAGGAGGGAACAGGAGGACTCCCAACTCCATTCAAGGAACTCAGTATCAAAAGGGTTTATAGAGTCAAAGTTTTGTTGATTTGCATGTTGATAGACTTTAGTAACTATATACACTTATTTCTTTTTTTTCAAACTTTTTTCTTTACTTTATTTAATTAATTAACTTATTTAGAGAGAGGGGAAGGAAGGACAAGAGGGAGAGAAACAGTGATGTGCGAAACATCAATCGATTGCCTCTCATATCCACCCCCTACCAGAAACCGAACCCACAACCCAGGCTTGCCTAAGGTCACACAACTAGTACTTGGAGCATTCGAATCTAGGAAGTCTAGCTCCAGAGCCACAGGGCTTCCTCTGGCCTCTTCAATCCACCCGCCTTTGCTGACAGGCGGATTCTGCCTGCCTAGTCATCACGTGCCGTTGACCAGCCCGGCTTTATCTCCCTGCAGACTGCTTGGTTCCTGGTTCTTCCTCGTCTCCCTCTACCTTTATCCGTACAAGAGCTAATGAGTATACGTCAGCATTCTGGCTTTGGCCACTTCTGGTCCCCTTCTCACATTCCGTGATCACAGACTTACACCTTCACTGTGCCCAAGGCCAGGGACAGATGTTTAGTTGGTTCTGTGGTCCCAGTGGCCTACGTGGCTGGGGCCTGCGCGTCCCTACGGGCTGGGAGGATCAGATGTGTGGATGAAAAGGCTGGAGAGCGCAGGAGAGGACGGCTGAGGTCTCTGGGCCTGGCTGTGGTGGCTGCCGCCCCCTAGTGGTGACCAGAGGAGCTGGAGAGAATGTAAGCCTGGGCGGGTTCAGAGCCCGCAAGAATTTCTAGAGGTAATTGGGGACCCCACTGCCAGTCTTAGAATGAGAGCCAGGAGCGCAGGCCCCAAGGGCACACAAACACATTACACACAGCTAGAGACAGGGCCCAAACCAGCATCTGGGCCTCTGCTGCCCTGCCTGGCCTGGCTGCAACCAGCCGCTGTTGGGTGAGACACAATGAAGTCAGAGACAGGCGGGGACAGGCCTGGAAACCCAGGGCCTCTTTTGTCTTCATCCCCTCCTCCCCTGTGAGGCTCTTTCGCTGCCAGCTCCGCAGCCCCAAAAGCAGCAAGTGTTGGGGTAGGGAGATTTAAGGACATGTTACCTCCCACCCCACTCCACCCCTAACACAGACAGTGCTGTCACATGGGGTCCCCTCTCTAAGGTGCCCACATCCTAGGGGGGAATTTTCCTGTGATGAGCCATGGAGTCAGGAGGTCGTCTGTTTGGTATCTTACCTCTCAGGTCTCAGTTCTGCAGAAATCAGCCACGGTGAAGTTCTAATAAGAGATAAACCACAATGAAAACAATGACCACTGCTATGTCCACATAATCTATTTGTCCTCGTAATCTAGGCCTCCTGACCCTGGTTCTCTGCTATGCCCTGCTGCCCACCCAAGCAGCTGCCCTGGTGTTCCTGGCTCCCCTCCCCCATCCCTGTCACGTGCCTGGGGCCCCAACTCAGGTGGCTGAGTTAAAAAGCTTTCTAGTGACAAGTCCTCAAAGGGCTCTATTAATTGCCTCTGCATTGTCTTCAGCTAAGCTGCTAGGCCTGAGAGGACCAGGGGGGTGGGGGCGGGCAGTATGGTGAGGAGAGGGTGAGAGGCTGGGGAACGACGGGAAAGAACAAGGTGGGGGAAGGGAAGCTGTCTGGGGCTTTGCACACATCACATGAAACCTTTGCACAGCTCGCTCTCTCTCTCTCTCTCTCTCTCACACACACACACACACACTCTCTTTCTCTCCTTTGTTCTCTCTCCCCAAAAGTCCTCTCCCTGCAGCCATTCCTTGTGTCAATCCCTTCGCCTGCTGCCTCCCGCTTCACCGGCAGTGCGTGCTCCGCCTGCTCCCCTGCGCGGCCGCGGTGTTGCAGTCGGGTGCTTACAGTAAAGGGAAATGAGCACGTGTAGGCTGAAGGACTGCTGCCGATTCTCCTCCTTTTTGCCCCCTAACAGAACCTCTGCTTATTTAGAGCAGCAATGGGCCCTGCTTTTCCAAAACAAAATAAAATTCTGTCATCAGCCTCAGCCCAATCATTGGAGAGGTGGGTGTGGCAGTAGGAGGAAGAAGTATGATAAATATCAAATGCAAAAAACATGTTAGCCCTTTGCCCCGTTGGGTTCCCTCTGGCCTTGGCATTCTCCCCCTCTGCTGACACTGAGACAGAGCGTTGGCCAGTCCCTTCCTTTTCTGTGGTGTTCTTGCTGCAGGCGCAGACTCCGCAGCCTCTCCCACTGCCCCCTGCCCCACCGTTCCACCCGGCAAAGTCCTACTCGCTCCTCAAGGCCGTGGAAGTTCACTCATTTCCGTGTACCCAGTGCCCAGCACAGGACCTGGCACGCGAGAACCGTCTCGTCTACAAGACTGACCCCCGCACCCATATTTCTACCAGATCGCCCTCCACACCTTTGGGGGGTTGGGTCCTTGACCCCGGCTGGTCAAATTGATTCTCTTTCCCAGAAGTGGAAAGAGAACCAGAGAGAGAGAGATGGATGAGCTGGTACGAAGTACGTGTATGTGGCATTAGCCATTAAGATGTCAACTTGTGAGCCCAATATGCGGATGACAACAGAGGCCCTGGGCTGAGGTGTGAGTAGGGTTCACAGGCCTGGGACCCTGACTCAGATGACTGAGTTAAAGAGCTTTCTAGTGACAAGGCATCCAAGGGCTCTATTAATTGCCTCAGCATTGTCTTCAGCTAAGCTGCTAGGCCTGAGAGGACCTTGTTGCGGGGTGGGGGATGTAGGTGTGAGGAGAGGGTGTGGGGCCGGGGATGTGTGAGTGGGGTGTGGCCGAGGCTGTTCAAATCCCAGTTCAGGCCCTTCCTACCCCAGCCTTGATTTCTACAAGGCACCACTGAGTTTCTGTCTCTTGCGACTCAAGACTCCAACTGCCCCCCTCCCCCGGGAAGGTCCCCAGGGCTCAACAGATGCAGACCTGAAGTGTGAACCCCACTTGTCCCACTGCCGGCAGCATGGACTCCCTACTTGTCGGCCAACCCTGGCTGCACATTGTAATGACCTCAGACTAATGGAATTAAACTCTCGGGGCTGGGGTGGAGACAGCAACTGCTTCAAGTGCCCCGTTTGCACAGGACAGCCCCCTGTTTGCACAGGGTTTCCACAGGCAGCCAGGGTGGGACCACTGCCCTACAGGGAAAAAGCACAAGAGAGCATGCAGTCAGCAGAGCCCTGAGAACCCACCCCTACCTCCTCCCCTCAGCTAGAGCTGCAGAGATGTTGACATACAGGGGCCTGCATGTGTGGTCGGCCCTGCCCAGCGGGCCCTTCTTTCTCCCCTCCCTTCCCACCCCTATCCAGCCAAGGGCAACTCCCTGGAGCTTTCCTGGCTCTACCCTCACTCAAGACACTCTGAGTTATGGCTCCGGAACCCTAAAGAACCCTCTTCATCTGGCCCCCTGCCCTGCACACACCGTCCTCCCCCAACCCTGGCCTCATTCACAGGCTCTTCCTGCCTCTTCTCTCCCCATCCAGTTCCTACCAGTCTTTCAAGACCCACTTGACGTCTCTCCTCCAGGAAGCCTACCTGAGTGCTCCAGCCCATTCTAACCCTTGTCTTCTCTGATTTCCTGTTTGTGTCCAGAGTCCTGTCCTCGTTGTGCTCATTTATTTCCTCCTCATGACTTCTGGGCTTCTTACTGAACTCACCAGGAGTTAGCACCTTGCCGCCCAGCCAGTCTGTGAGACCCACATGTACCCATCCCAAGCCCGGCCAAACCCCGGGCTGGGCACCTGGAGATGCTCAGGAGCTGGTGTGCTGGGTGCTGCTCCCTGCCCCTCTCTCCCACCTCCCCACTCCCGGGTTTCAGTGAGGGGCCCATCCTCAGGAGGGTCCTGAGAGAGTCAGGTTGGGTGGAGCAGGCACTCTGTCTCACACACACAGAGTTGCAGCTACGGCTGCTGGAACGGATACAGTGGGGAAGGGGACTACATTATTTCTTAATTTCCTCCCTTAGCTGAAGCCTCTGCGCCCGACGCACCAGATGAGCTGCCCGCCCCCTCGCACTGCCCGCGCCAGTCAACCTCTGTGCCTTTCCTCACCACCACCTTCCGTGCCCCTTCGGGGTGGGCAGCGGCAGCGGTGAGGCTCTGAAACCACGGCCAGAGGTCAAGAAGAGGCCAGACGCGGTTCGGGGCTGGTTCCCAGCCAGTCCGGCTCATGTGCAGCAGCAGGGGCGGGTGTGTGGGTGGCTAGTGAGGAGAAGGCAAAGCTAAGTGCAAATCGAGAGCAGCGCCGTCTCCCGACCAACTCCACTCCATCTGCAGCCTTGATGAGAGTGGAACGGGCAGCTTCTCCCCCGAGAGCCTCAGGGTC
>PVJI01004606.1:0-106467 GCA_004026765.1 Micronycteris hirsuta | reverse complement strand
ATCTCTCCTCATCTGTTCAAGCAAGTTCGTTAATTTTTCGTCGAATTCTGAAAGCATCCTTATTACCAGGGATTTGAACTGTGCATCTGATAGGTTGGCTATCTCTTGGTCGGTTAGCTCTGGGGTTTTGATCTGTCCCTTTCTTTGGGCCATTTTTTCCCCCCTCGGTGAACCTGTTACTGTAAGGGGGGCGGAGTCTAGAGGATCCCCTGTGCAGGGAAGTTTCCGGTAGTTGTGCTGGGACCGA
Organism: Micronycteris hirsuta; assembly: GCA_004026765.1. Taxonomy (NCBI): domain Eukaryota; kingdom Metazoa; phylum Chordata; class Mammalia; order Chiroptera; family Phyllostomidae; genus Micronycteris; species Micronycteris hirsuta. The sequence goes on along the minus strand of PVJI01004606.1, from coordinate 106,220 downwards.
AGCCTCCGGGAGCGGGGCCTGAGCACACAATGGCGCCTTCTCCGCTCTCCGCACCCACACCGCCTCCTGCAAGCACTTCGGGCCCCTCTGCGCTGGCTCCGGGGGTCACTCCGGGGTCGGTGGGAGCCGGGCGCAGACCGAGCTTCAGTCGGTCCCGTCTGGGTATGCTTCAGCCCCGCGGAGACCGCCCCTCCAACCACGGACCTGCCGTCTGCTCACCTGCTTGCCGCGGGGTCGCCAAGCACTCTCCCTTCGCTCTGCACCTTCTGGTTCACCAAACTTGATGAATGTATCTTCTTTAATTCCTTGGTTGTCGGACTTCCTCTCAATATGATTTTCTGTCAGATCTGGCTGTGTTTGGATGTGTATATTTCTTTTTTTCCCCTTGTTTGGTTGTGCGAGGCGGTACGGTGCATTCACCTATGCCACCATCTTAGGAAGTCTTGCACTAGGACATTTTATTATTCAAAAATGAGAAAATGGAACTTAGGTTAGTATGGCAACAGTGTCACTGTGAAAAAATGGATGAGTTTTAGTGATATTTAGGTAGCAAAATCTACCTATCTGAGTCCTGGGTTGGATGTAAGTCCTGAGGAATAAGGAAACTCAGGTTTCTGGTTTAAGTAACTGGCTGACAATTGCAGATTGCTTTTCAGTGGTTGAGCTCAGATGAAGTCATTTATCAAAATTTATTGAACACTTATTATTTTCAGATCCTGTGCTATCACCTGGATGTGCAGAGAGAAATAAAGATTTGGTTCCTGTTCAATCTCTCAGAGCTTAAGCCCAGGTCAACTAACTTCAGCCCAAGAAATCTTCGATGCAACTGCATGCATTTATTTCTTCTATTCTGCGCATTTGTGTAGAGTTATGCTTTATTGTTTTTAATCTATACTTAAAGCCTTCTGAGAAAAATTATTTTACCAGTTTAAATCTGCATAACTCTGCATAACTGCACTTAAATCTTATCAACATTTCTAAGTATTGATTACATTAATGGTCTTGAAAATGCAAACTTTCTCTAATATTTTGACCTGCCAGCTTCACAGCTCTATCTGCTCGATTAGAGGTTAAAATAATCAAATGCACAATTACATCCAACTTCATTTGTATTCTATCTTAAGTAGACTGTGTAGATTATTGAGGTTGAATATTTCATTTTTCAGGTTTTAAAATTCCATTAGGTTTCCTTATAGGATAGTGCTACAGGATTCAGAATTCCAACTTGTTGTAGCTATTCTGATTTTTGTAGTGCTTTATATGAAAAAGTTTTAGAAAGCTCTTTAAATTTTTAATAAATTTTTGAAAAGTACATTTTGTTGATTTTATTTCTCACTTTGGAGTTCATTCTGTTTATCTTTGATGCGATGTATTTCATTAGAAAATCAGGGAAAGACTTCTTTGACAACCATAAAAATAGGTAAGAGTGTTTAATCTTGAAGCAGTTGCAGCAATGATTTTTTAGTGTTACGATTGCCTCCATAGCATGTGAAAGTTCGTGTGTTTTCAATATGGGAGTTTCCCAGGAAAATAAGTCCATGGAGCCCCCGTCATATCATTTTACACTACATGCTCTGTTATTGAAGAGGCTAGTCTGTAAGTGGCTTCGCAAACTAACAGTGGACACTAAGCCCAAGTGAATGAGCAGTGGATCAAGAAAGAATATGCAATTGCCTTTATTTTTAAGCAGAATTAAAATTTTTCCCATATGTTGTTTTAGAGTATATCTTGAAGAATTGATTTAAAATTTTATTTTTATAGGTTAATTTGGAACTTTTAATCAAAGTCTCCAACAGTAAGATCATACAGTGATGGAATCATCTGCCTCTGGAGGTACTGTAGTTGGAGAAATGTAACCATAAGGCCGAGTTAGCAGTACAGTGACTGTGGTCGTCCAGAATCCTGGGATACGGTGCTCAGTAAAAGTAACGGTGGGATTAATGGTTGTGGGTGATAGTCGCAATAATAATACATAGCACTTATCATTATCACTATAACGACTGTGGTGATATTATTGTAGAGGAAGTTCAAGCAAAGGCTAGATGGCCAAACTGTACGTAAATTGAGAATATTTCCACCCTTTGGATTTACTGATTTCTCCAAGGTTTTCATGTTTAAATTGTTTAAATGAATATTAAGAACTACTCAGTTGTTTTTTTTTCTATATTCGCTGACTAGAATGTTAAACCAAAGTTAGTGTATGAAACACTTTAAATAAAAACTTCATATTCTAAACTGAGAAGTGATCTTCAGCTAATATTATTAATTAGTACATGTAGTATTAGTACCCCTGTCATTTTGTAAGTATAGGATTTTCTGCCCTGGCCGGTGTGGTTCAGTGGACTGAGCGCTGATCTGTGAACCAAAAGGATGCCGGTTTGATTCCCAGTCGGGGCACATGCCTGGGTTGCAGGCCAGGTCCCCATTGGGGACGTGAGAGAGCAACCGATAGCTATTTCTTTCACATATCATGTTTCTCTCCCTTTCTTTCTCCCTCCTTTCCCCCTCTCTAAAAATAAATAAATAAAATCTTAAAAAAAAAAAAAAAGATTATCCTATACTTCAAGGCCTTGACCTATCTTGAGTGCTATTGGGACAAATGATTTTCCTGGTGTCGTTTGCTGTTCCAGAATTAGGATTAAATTGTCCCTTGTACAATTTGTGTATATGGCCCCAAACGGTGTGTGGGTATGAGACTTACTATACGCACACATGGGACATATTACTTAGTGTAGGCTGAACTGTTATAACAGGGAGGCCCCCAAATTCAGTAGTTCAAACAACTTGTGGGTTTCTCTCTCTGTCATGTGGCCATGATGGGATGAGATGGGATGAGGGCATCTATGGGTGACTAAGCCCTACCCAGTCACTCATCTTGTTTTCCACCATCTTCTAGGGCAGTCACTACACGCATAGTCGAAAAGGGGTCACTGATAAATGTGCTTTCAGACAAGGAAAAGGACAAATAGAGCATGTAAGAGGTACACCCACCGTTTAAGGGCTAGAGCCAGAAAATCACACTTACAACTTTTGTTTATACTGAAGACTCCCCTAACCACAGGTGAAGCTGGGGAATGTCAGGGGGCTGGCCAGCCACAGCCCAGTACTTCTCTTACTATGGAAGGATGACGGCTAGAGGGGTGGTCTGGACTGGGAGCAGTCTCTCACAGAGGTCAGGCTTCTCTCCCAGTGCCTTGAGATAAACCACGATAGAGCCTCTGTCTCTGATAATTAACTCTTTCTTTGAGTATCAAAACATGCATTGTGTATACTTGTGAGAAGTGGACTTTTGAGGATGCTGAAGGTGGAGATATTATTCAGAGGCTCATGGTTTGTTTCTCATGTCAAGAAATAAGCTTCTCATTTCCAGCAAAGCCTGACTTTGGGCCGACATTGTCAGCTGCTAAGAGAAGCTATACAGTAGATGCTGCAGCTGCCTCTGCTTCCAGGAGCCCCTCTGCTGCTAATAAGTCCTTTGGAAATTTTCTCTCATTGGGAATTGGGGATTTACTCACTTGAAGTGGAATGTGTACATAGCCTTGTGCCATGAATCAATCAATCTATCTATCTATTTATCTGTCTATCACATATATATTGTTTCAGATAGAAACACAATGCATTTTACTCTTTTAAAAATGTTATTCTGAGAATGGGAACATTGTCATTGTCCAAGAGGATCCATGAAAAAAAAAGAATCAAGAAAACTTGAAGGAAACAAAATATAAAGATCAGGAAACAATTTGCATTCAAATTGGTTCTCTGCTTTCCTTTATTTAATAGAATTTAAATGGGATAATCAGAAACCTCTTTGTATTGTTTCAATCTTTTGCAATCTACTACAATTCCTTATCCTTAAAATCCCACAGTATTATGCTTATTCTAGGACTTTTGGATTCAGTCTCCAGAACAAGCCAAGTTTTTTTAAGGGGTCCAAAGTATTTGAATCCATAGAGATCTGTTACATGCATATTCTTTAAACTAACATGAAATTAGGCTATTTTTACTTAATTGCTCTATCTTAAAACTTCTTTAAAATTGCATAATAATTTTTTCAGACTAGTATAATAAGAATAGAGAGCCCTCTGCTAGAGACCATGGAACCAAGAGCATCACATTTTATATTAAACACTTCAAAATCCAGTCATTTCCAACAACTGGTTGTGGCAAACCATTATTGTTTGATTACTCATTAAGGTCTTATTTGTGCAATGAATAAACTTCTGAAACAGAAAAATTAAAAAAATAACAATTTAACAGGAAGAGTTAGCAGAATATCTGAGAATCTAACTTCATTTGACTTTTTGTCTGTGAAATATCCTAAACTGAAAAATAGCATGATAGGCAGTGAGTAGCTCCAGTCGCAGGGATAGAGACGCGGTTGCTTCAGGTTGGCAGAATACATCCTTCACAACATAGGATTTGGGCGTTTATGTTCTGCATTGTACTCTAGCTGCTTCCTACTTTTACTTTCCTCTTACTAGTCTTAGTTCAGTGAGATATTCCTAAAAATAAGGCAAAATCCTCATTGATCTCACTGCATGAGGTTTTCCTCACTTTTTCTGGATCTGGATGACTGGTTATTGTTTCATAGGGGCATTTTAAGTGGCAACTTTGACAGCAATTGCCTATCAAACTGATGGGACTACGGAGGAATCACCCAGCCCTCTGTGCAGTCTGGAATGTGGCACACCTATCTATTTGGCTCCTCTATTTGTGGACATCCATTAGAATACCAATGGACAATCCATAGAATGAATGTCAAAAAGGGGGTGGCGTAAGGAGAGAGGGGGAGTGCCACTGTCATAACTCTGTTGTAAACAAGGTTTGTGCTATGAGAAAATGCACCATATACGTCACTTGACAGAAATATTCCACACTGATAGAAAATCTTCTTAATTTCTTTTCATTTCACAGTTGATTTTGTGATTTGAAATAATTACATGGAACTTAAACTGTGGATCATAATTTTAAACTATTGTTGACTATAACTCTGGTCTTTTAAAGAATAAAACACAATTAATATTGAAAAAGCATTGCCAGCCATTACCCAAAATCCCATGATCATTTTAATGAACATATCATAGGTGGCCAAGTTGTTTTAAAAAGTTATTTTTCTTTGCCCCCAGTGTCTGTACAGTTTGAAATGCCACCCATCAATAATAAATCTATTTTGACCTTCTCAAAATTAGTACTGAAGCATAAAATAGAGCTCCATATTTTAAAGTCTATACTTTTTCAACAACATGACAACAAAGTGTGCTGCAAATGACAAACTGCGGCTGACCCTTGAACAGTGTGGTTTGAACAGTGTGGGTCCGCTTACACGTGGGCTTTTTTCAGGAGGTACTGAAATGTGTTTTCTCATGATTTTCTTGATAACATTTTTTTTCTTAGCTCACTTTATTGTAAGAATGCAATGTATAATACATATAACAGACAGAATATGTGTTCATTTACTGTTTATGTTTTTGGTAAGGTTTTCTGTCAACAGTAAACTATTAGTAGAGTTTTGGGGAGGAGTCAAAAGTTACCTGCAGATTTTCAACTATGAAGGGGCTCAGTGCCCCTAACCAATCGTTGTTCAAGGGTCCACTGTATATGAAATGAAAGTGTAGATGTTTGGCCATTTTAATTCCAGTCTAGCTGCTACAAAATACAAATATTCATTTTTACTGCAGAGAAGTCCATTATTTTAGAAGAACTTAGGCAAACCAAGATTTGCGGTATGATTTAAACTGTGTCTATGTTTATCACTATTTCAACTCATTTAAAAGAAGCTTTGTCTACATGACCTTAGTCAGAAAATAGGAAATTAAAAATCAACAGGTATGCTTCATCTTTCTCTCTTTTAGGAATTGCAACTAAGATTTAACACAATTTGTTGTTCATTGAGACTTAAACTGTCCCTCAGCAGGGAAATCCACTTATACTGGCCATTATTTTGTTAAAATATGTTAATTTATTATGCCTATCTTATTTAAAGATCAAAATTCTATTGTAGATATTAGCAGGGCGCAATTTGAATTTTGAGGACACATTTTGTCAGAGTTATTTATATAGATTGTGCAGATATGGTAAACAAGTACAAAAGAGAAGCTTTTGGGAAAAAAAGTGACATTCTATGTTCCTCTTTATTTTAATATTCTACTTTGAAATCAAGATTTTGTTCAAATGCAACTTTTTTCATTTTTCTCACAGTAGTGTGGGTGGATGAAATAAGTTTTAATTTTTGAAGAATGATGAGTTTATTTTTGTTTTGAAAATGAATGAGTAAAAAATAACAAATATTCTCCAGCCACATAAAAGCTAATATTTCACAAGCTCCTCATAAGGTACTTGTATAGATTTTAAACATTACAATTTTAATGGATAAGTTTGAAGTTTTGATTGGGAAAAAAGCAATGAATTTCATTTAAGGACACAGTGTGTGTGTGTTTTCTTACAGCACTATGACTCCATTCTGCTGGCCATAGGACGTAATTTGTCTTGGTGGCCATCGTTCACTTCCCACGAGGTCTAGAATCAGAATATGTTGTGCATGAGTGTGCAATGCTATTATCCTAACCCAATAAATAAGTTTCAATATGCTATTTAGAGTTTGCTACTACAGCTCACATTAATTAAAAGGAAAAGAAGCACAAGGAAATTATGAAATACTTTATCACGGGGAATTGCAAATTAAATGTCAGATTTTAATATTTAAAGTTGCTAAACTTCATTCATATATTTAGAAGTTGGGATTTGATTATACTTTAATAAGTAAGTTTAACTGAGGACTAGCTGCTCTGCTGTTTTTCAATAACAGCAAAACGTGTTTAAAAGAAGAAAAAGTTTCAGTCTTACTACTAGTGCTTTTTAATCACATTTCATTAGAAAAGGGCAAAAATGAGAGATTTGTGAGTTACTTTTTCAGAAGACACCTTTGAGGTAGATGAGAGGTAAATACGCCTGTGCTGTAAAGGAAGAACTGTAGAGTGGCCGGGTTTCCAGAGCTCCCTTGGAAGCAGAAGTGGAATTCCAGAGCAGGGCGCTTGGTGTTCCTGATGCCTTTGCCCTGGAAAACAGCACATCTCCACGCTTACCAATCTGCCCCCCTTTCACCCCCGCTAAGCAATGGGGACCTCTGTCTCATGACTGACAGAAGACCACAATTTTCTCTTCTTAAACCAAACTACTGATGCTGCTTCCCCCTTAAGTATTATACAACTCATTCCCCTTTATTTGGCTGAGATACCCTTGAACTAATTATTTCAGTTTTCTATTCTTGGGTTGTTTTCTGACTCTTTTCCCAGTGGGATGAGTTATTTATAGTCCTCTCATTTAGGCAGTAATATTGGATTTTCAGGTAGTTCTCCAGAAGGAGAGAGGATCTTAGGAAACAGAGTAGATTATCTTTTGTGGGCACTTGAGGTTTTTTGGAAATGAGATGGCATCAAACGATGAGATGACAGAAGTCCCATCACTGCACATAACACATTGCACATTACACGGGGCTTCATAAACATCTCGATATATCTAAAAGATGAGAAATGTCACTCATTCTTGTAGAACATCAGCCATTTTCTGACTGTGGTTAGCAAAGCAGTTTGAGACATCTGTTTTTCTTGGATTTGTTCTATTTCTATTTTCACTTGCCCAGTTAGTGTCCTTCTTTCTTGTGGATACAACATTCTAATTTAACTTTGGGGCTCTTTCTTTGCTGACCACTGCAATCAAGAACTCTGATGTCTCCACGTGGTCACCAGGCTGGGAGGGCTTCCTGGAGAAGACAACTGACCCAATGCTCTTCAAAGTTAGTGCCATAGGGCAATTAGATCTCGATAAAAGGATTTCTCTCCCCAGGCTCCTTGGGCTCAAGGATCTTATTGGGACTTCTCCCTGAATCCTCACTGCTTTTCTTGTCTGTCTCTTCACTGGTGAGCCACTTGCTTCAGATCTGGTTGCTGCTTTCTGCTTGTCTCTTGGGTTTAACTCTTCACAGTGTTTATATAAGCTTATGTTGTCCATGATATGACTACAACTTTGATTTCCTCTGTACTCCACAGGTAATAGTCCATGTCAACTGCCACCGCACCAACCAGGCTAGCCCATCTTCTCATCTCTTGCTTTTTCAAGGCAGATGGTAAACACAGGTTATAGCTGAAAAAGAAAGAGTTAGCCAGTTAGGAGTGAATAGGGGCCTAATTCTGGGTCTCAAAAATGATTCACACTATGAATCAGTCCCATATATTGACTCATCTTTTTTCCCATTTTAAAATTCTCTCTCGACACATACTTCTCTTCTGCCATTATGGGCTCTGATGTAAGAACTACAGGGGTCATGCAAACCTGGGGAATGTTGCTCAGCTAGTTCCTGCCTACTCATGACTGTGCTGTCACTACATGATTAATCAAAGGTTACTCAATCAACACTCCCTCCTGTCAACCCTGGGTTCCACCAATCTGACACTTATTAAATGCACTTCAAAGAAAAAGGTGTTCTTTGCTGTATTAGTTTACCGATAATTCTTTGCACACTATCAAAGAAACCTTAATCATATCTCTGTCAACAGTTATGCCTTTGATATTTAATGTTTCTTTAATGTTTTATAATCCATTTTCATGTTTTATTTTTCCTTTGTATTAAATGGATATTTCAATGAATCCATTTACCCACTATTTTGAAAGAATGCTGTGGTAGCTTAATCTATGTATTATTGGTCAGTCTGACATTTTGAGGGAGAGCCACTTTCTTGCTTTGTCAGTCCCTGTGATTCTGCTCAGGCTGACACCTCCCTCAGCAGTGGGGTCAAAATGACTCAGGCTTGGCAATCAAGGCATCTGATGTCCATCAGCCACAGATATTGGTTCAGGGATAAGCATATGACAAAAGTCAAGCAAATCTGTACATCTAAGGAATCTGGCTTGAATTTCTGGGGAAAGTGGCACTCCTTTTCAGTTGGTGTTTGTAAGCTTGCAGGCAATCAGCCTGAAGCTTCTGGTCGTCATCTCAGCCATGCCATGTAAAAGCTCACATACAAAAGCTCAGAGATGAAAGCTGCAGAGGGAGAAGAAACTTGAGAATATAATTTGAGGTCACAGTTCATCTTAACTAGAGTCATATCACTCCTCCCATCCCACCTAGCTCCATAGGTCCATATTTTATTAAGCTAGTAAATGAGACGAGAATATCATTAAATTTGTTAGAGAGTCAACCTAAGAAACTGAGGAGAAATTGCCTCTGCCAAAGAAATACTTTCTCTTTTGCCTCTATTTTTTGTACTAATTGCTTATTATACTCTTTTAATGGAGGAATCACTATACCTTCTTTATATATAGTATTTAGTGTTAGGTTTTCAAATGTGTAAAACAGAAAGTTGCCATAATTGAGGGCTGCCACCTTGCTCAATGTCATTAGTGAATCTTTGCTCTCAAATTATCACCTGTCTGTGAGGTCCTCCATTCTTTTATGATAAAGAGAAGAAATCTGGGTCAAAGAACATTCCAGATCTACTGGAGGTTTGTGAGAGCTTGCTCTGTTGTGGTGTTTTAATCTTTGATTATATATTTATTACTAATGTGAGCATATGAGTATACATCACAGAAATCTTCCACCATAATATCCATGCATGTCCTGGGTTTGTTTACTTTTCATATGATTTTAGGGGTATGATAAAGGTTTTTTGCTCAATTGCATATTTCCCTTGCTAGTTCTAATACTTGCATCAGTACCTAATACTCCAACAAGAGAGGGTTATTATAGTAGGTTTTGTAAACCCTGAGAAAGAAGATAACTACTAAGAAGGACTCCTGGTGGCTAACTGGGCCCAAATTAAAAAGAAAAAAAGAAAACAGAGACTAACAGCCATTCCTACACAAGGGCTTCTCATGCAAACCACACTGGGAGAAGCCAGCTCTGAACTACCTGCTCATACTGTGTATCTTGCCTTCTGAGCCATTCCTTATAAAAGTTTCCTACAATCCTATTTCAACCAATAAGAGTGAGGCTTTCCCACCCAATCAGAGCTGCACAGTTTCAACCAATCAAAGCGATTTTATTCTGTCCAGCCAGGACAGTGACTTTTAGACCAATCAAACTGTGAAGATTTGGAGTCTTCATTTGCATGAGGACAAACCAATCAGGGACCAGAGGCAGTGACTCCTGTCTGTATAGGCCAGCTCCCCTCTGTCTTTGAGAGTGCACTTTCCCTTTCCATGGAAGAGTGTAGAGTGTGTTTCCCTGGCAGCGCTAAAACATGAAAGATGTCTCCTTGGAGTAAAAAGAACAGATCAGTGCAGGCCAGAGCAGAATGGCACAGAACAGAGTAGAGGGGCCTGGACCCAAGGCCACATGGCCCCACGGTTGCCTTCGAGCCATGCCATTTTCGCTGCCTTGCTGTATCACAACTGAGCCGTTCTATAGCCCCGCTGTTTTCACAGCTGTGCTGTATCATAGTTGAGCGGCTGTTTCGTACTGAATAAAGCTTCTTTCTTCACCGTACCCCAAATTTGAGATTCCCGTTGGCATTGAATTGGCCCCAACAGCCATTGATTGACAGTGGGAACTCTGTCTTCTGCTGTCTCCTAGGAAACATACAAGATCAGCTGTAATAAATGAACTCACTAATTAGCCTGCCTTCAATATTCTGGCTTGGACTAATAAATAAGATTATTTTTTTAACCAGTGTAGGAAGAACATCATTTTCAAGGAGAGGTCAAAAGACAAGGAAGTTTTGAAAAGTGACAACCGGTCAATTTTATTTTAAGTGGCATAATGAGTTCAGGATAGAAAATTTTGAGAGAGGAAACTGTGGGGGAGTAGAAGAATGCAATTTGGATTTCAAAGATTTATTTTTAAATTCTTGATATGATCTGCCAGGTACCCATTGTGTGACCCTGAGAATATACTTAGCATTACTGAATCTCCGTTCCTTAATTCATGAACTATAAATACCCATGGTTCACCAGAGGTGTGTTGTGAGAATTAAGTGGGAGCCAACTGTAGTTGGCATACGTAAGCATTCCAGAATTATTGGGGGAAAAATACAAAATGGAATGTTAGAAAAAAGCAAGGTTAATGAAGGTATGTAAAACAAAATTCATACCTATTGCCTACAGCTAAGTGATCTTGAATTTGTGCTTCTGTTTCCACGTTTGACTGACGACAAATATAATCTTTACCGTAACAAGTTATTGTGAAGATTCAATGAGGCGATACACATTTAGCACCTGGCACAGTGTCTACTTCACACTATGACACCCCCTGAGGTTGAGGCAACTTGAATTTCACTGGAAACTCAGAACACTAGTGACTTCTTAAAAAATCAAAATGTGAATTTCAAGTGTCTTCCAGTAATACTGTTAAAGTGAAATTATGTAGGAAATAATCAACTCTGTGGCTGTGCCTGGAAGCCCACCCCAACATTAATCATTACACACTTAAATCTATGAAACTGAGTTTATTTGGTTTCCAGGCAACCTGCTTTACACAAACCGTAATCCCAAATAACTTTTCCATTTTGCGTTTCTCCTTCGTGTCTTTGTTTAATCTACTGAAATGGGATTAGACATAACCAGACAGAAGTCATTTTTTAAGAAAAGATATTCTTTGACTTTTAGTTAGGGTAACTCCAAGTTGATACAGAGACGTGTAAGTTCCATCTCGAAGCTTCCATGTACCCTGACTTTCTAAAACAAAGTTGGTTATGGTGATTAGGTCTCCAGGTCAGACCAGAGGTCAGAAGGTGTGGGGGAATCAACACAGCCTACCAGGAAGGTCCCTGAGTTGTAAAATGAATAGCACGAGCCTGAGGGCTACGTTATGAAGGAAAGGACCAATAAGGCTAGAGGCAGAATTAGCTGGGGAAAATTTTTAAAATTTGGCCTCTTCACTTTGTCCATCCAGTACACCTCAATGACTGTTCTTTTCACAGGCCTCGTGTACAACCTTTTACTAAAACACCGTCTAATCCTGCCAAATTTCCCTCATCTGTCCATAAACCCCCTTCCCTCTGACAGCTGTCAGTCTTTTCTCTACTATGAATCTGTTTTTATTTTATTAGCTGGTTTATTCTGTTCATTAGGTCCCCATATATAAGGGAGATCATATGGTATTTGTCTTTCTCTGACAAGCTTATTTTACTTAGCATATTCTCCAGGTCCATCTGTGTTGTCACAAAAGGTAAGATTTCCTTCTTTTTTATAGCCACATATTATTCCACTGTGTAAATGTACCACCACTTTTGTATCCACGCATCTAGTCATGGTCAGGCTGTCGCCAGATCTTGGCTGTTGTGAATAGCACTGTTATCAACATAGAGATCCAAGCACTTGATGTTTGTTGATTTATTGATGATAACCATTTTGGCAAGTGTGAAGTGATATCTCATTGTGGTTTTAATTTGCATTTCTCTGGTGATCAGTGCTGTTGAGTATCTTTTCATATGTCTATGGGCTATCTGTATGTCCATTACCCATTTCTTAATTGGATTATTTGGGGTTTTTTGGTGTTGAGTTTTATAAGTTCTTTATAAATTTGGATATTAACCCCTTATCAAATATATTAGCGAGTATGTTCTCCCATTCAGTGGGTTGTCTTTTCTTGTTGACGGTTTTCTTTGCTGCGCAAAAACTTTTTAATTTTATGTAATCCTATTTGCTCATGTTTTCTTTTATTTCCCTTGCCTAAGGCAATATATCAGGAAAAATACTGCTTTGAGAAATGTCTGAGCTATTACTGCCTATGTTTATTTTCTAAGATTTCATGGTTTTGAGTCAAACATTTAAGTCTTTCATCCATTTTGGTTTATTTTTGTGTAAGATGTAAGAAGGTGGTCTAGATTCATTTTTTTGCACATATTTGTCCAGTTTTCCCAACACCATTTATTGAAAAGACTATTTTTACCTTATTGTATGTTTTTGCTTCGTTTGTCAAATATTAATTGACCATAAATTCATGTGTTTATTTCTGGGCTCTCTTTTCTGTTCCATTGATCTATGTCTGTTTTTATGCCAGTACCATGTTGTTTTGATCACTATGGCCTTATTGTGTAGTGTGATACCAGGTAGCATAATTCCTACAACTTTGTTCTTCTTTCTCAAGATTGCTGTGGCTAGTCAGGGTCTTTTGTAGTTCCATATAATTTTTGGAATATTTTCCCTAGTTCTGTGAAATATGCCATTAATAGCTTGATAAGAATTGAATTTATAGATTGCTTTGGGTAATGTGGACATTTTAATGATGTTAATTCTTCTTATCCATGAGCACAGTATATATTTATTTATATTTTATTCAATTTTTTCAGTGTCTTGTAATTTTCTGAGTGCAGGTCTTTTACATCTTTGGTTATATTTTTTCCTAGGGCTTTTTTTTTTTTTTATGCAGCTGTAATTGGGATTGTTTCCTTGGTTTTCCTTTCTGATAGTTTATTATTGGTGTGTATAATAAGTGCAACTGATTTCTTGATATTTATTTTGCATCCTGCTACCTTACTGAATTCATTTATCAATTCTTGTAGTTTTTTGGTGGAATCTTTAGGGTTCTTTATATACAGTATCATGCTATCTGAAAATAACAATAGTTTTACTTCTTCCTTTCCAATTTGGATGCCTTTTATTTCTTCTTCTTGCCTGATTGCTGTGGCTAAGACTTCCAGTACTGTGTTGAATAAAAAGCAGTGTCTTGTTCCTGATCTTAAGGAAACTTCTTTTGTAGTTTTTGCCCATTGAGTATGATGTTGGCTGTGGGTTAGTTATATATGGCCTTTTTAAAGTTCCCTTTATTCACACTTTGCTGAGAGTCTTTCACTATAAATGGGTGCTGGATTTTATCAAATGTTTATTCAGCATTTATTGATATGATCATGTGGTTTTTATTTTTCATTTTATTTTTGTGGTGTATCCCATTTATTGATTTGTGGATATTGTATCAACCTTGCATCCTTGGAATAAATCCAATTTGATCATGGTGTATGATCTTTTCCATGTATTCCTGGATCTGGTTTGCTAGTATTTTATAGAGGATTTTAGCATCTATGTTCATCAGGCTCATTTTTTATCCAGCTAGTTTCTGAATTTAGTTTTTGATTTATAAAATTGTTAAGAGTTCTAATTAATTCTTCCTTCTGGAATGGATTCTTAGTAGCATAGTCATGAGAGAAAAAACATGGTAAGAATCGTGTGTGAGTGCATCCTGGGTCAGAGTTCATAAATGCCGAGAAAGAGGCTTTTTGCAGGGTTTGGGGAGATACCAGGTGCCCTGGTGAGCAACTTGTTGCACAGCAGTTTTTTTCTGCTGGTACCATTGCCTGAGGACAGTCTCCAAACCCTTTGTACAGATTTACATGGTCGTTTATAAACTACCCCCATGTATCTCCTTTTCCTTACCTACCCCTTTTTTTTCTTGTCACTCCCTCCTCTTCCCTAGCCAAGTGAACTACTTTCATTTCACCCCTAAAGCCAGGCTTTCTCTTGCGTCTAGAGTCTGGGCCTTTACATCCTATTCCCTTTATTGGGATCCCATTTACACTGCTTCATCTGGCTAATCCCTAGTGAGTTTTCAAATTAAATGTCACTCATGGTGACATCTTTCCTGCCCTTCCTATGTTATCCACTCCACTCAGCCAAGACCAGGTTAGGTGCTACCACCAGAGAGATCTTAGAGCTTTAGGGCTTTTCATGTTAACTACTTGTTTTCCTAGAAAGACTGGAAGGAAGGGCCCAGTCTTTCTTCTCAAGGTTGTATCTGTAGTACTTAGCACATCGGAGGTGCTCGATAAATATTTGTTGAATGAATGTTCTTGTCCTTCCAGTTGTAGTTTTAAATCTACAAGTCTGTGCAGAGACAAAATCACCATCTGCATCTGAAGCAATGTACCTTGTCATAATTAGAGGATGTTCCAGCTCAGTTATATTAATGAAGCATTGCATGTTCTTCAAATTGTTTAGTCCGGTATCTCAAAAATCATTTAATGTGAAAATCATGTGAAAGAGTAAAAGAAGAATTAAGGGTTACTTGCAGGTAGCTGTTTACTTAGACAGGAAAAAGAAAAAATGTGCAAGTCACTTGTGAAGTATTTTGGGTGGTAATGAGGGGCGGGATGGTGGGGAGTATATTCTCTTATGGTGTTTTTAGTCTGAACACAACACTTAGAATTGAGCTGTTGCCAAGGCCATAGTCACACCTCTCTTTCCTCTTTTCTTTCTCTCCTGTGCTCACAACATACTTGGAAACAGCGCAGTTTGTATCAGCCCCAAAATCAGAAAACTAGCTTGTGCCATTCAAAATGAGGTATGAATACATTTATCCTAGTAGGAAGCAGCGATCACAGTGAGCATATTTATAAAATAGAAAGGAAACTGTGTGTATCTGGCAGTCTAATGTATTCACATTTTGCTTTGTATCCTTCTCTACTAAAAGACGAGGCTAGTATCACAGCATTAAATCTTTTATAATTCCATAAATGATACATTCAGGAAAGAAAAGTCATTCTAGTTAATTCGTTGTTTTCTTACCCCCGAGAAAGGAGAAAATTGCCTGTATAGCTACTTTGGATCACAAAAGACACATGTTCCCCCAAGGATCATTGAAAAATGGAGATTTCACCTAAAACCCAAGACTTATCCTTATTTAAGAGAGGGTTGGAAAATTGGTAGACACCAGAGGAGAGCTAATTTGCATTTTAGCACAGACTATTACTCAAGTCTGTAACTCCCATCCTGATTCTGTGCGTGTCTGGTCCTTGCATCTCACTGGTGCTCTGTCCTGGGCACTCACAGAGTAATTTCCTGTGTACCCATGGATGCTTTCACACCAGCGCTCACTTTCCGGGAGCTGCAAGGCAGGCAGGGACTTTCTCTCAAGGCTTAAGTACCTCCTGGCAGAGGAAATGCAACGAAAAAGGCATTATCTATTTTTCATGGTGGCACCAATTTTAAAGCAGTGCTATTCTGAAACAAAGAAACAGATAGAGGAGGTAAAAGAAAATGACTCCTACATTTGTTGTTTGGAAAGCACTTACTGGGTAATTACTGAGTGATTTGAGGTGGGAAATGGGATGCAAATTTAATGAGACCCAGCCTAAGGCACCATTTGCAGAAGCCCAGAAAGGCAATAGTGGAGGGTGATTTTCATGCCGTATGATTGCATTTGGCCATAGTGAAATCACAGGAATTTCTTAGCCCAGTGATACGGGATGCACCTCTGCACCATAACAATGGCTTCCAATTGGCAAGAGCACAGAGGCTAATCAATTGCTGGGAAGCTGATGCCCGTCCAGGACCAGAGACCAGCTTGTTTTATTCAGTGCTTGCCAAATGAATAAGTTATACACATGAAGAGGGCCAGAGGGAGGGGAAGGCAGGGCTATTCAATAAGGACCATGACGTTGGAAGGTGAAGATACTCATTACATAAGTTTAACTTTTGCTCCATTATGTTACCACACCACCTTGAAGTGCCAATCAATATGTTTTAAAAAATGTCTATATTTGTGTTGGAACTAACATAGCTTTATGACATTTTTAAGTTAAAAGTGTTAATTAAACAAATATCAATGACAAAGAAGACAATTTTGGTTACTCCATTTTGGCATTTCACTTTTAATAGGGCAATATTGTTTATCGTCTGTACACACCCAAATCAAGTTCTAAAAGGCCTGTCGAAGGCAAGTAACAGCTCTTTGAAAGTGTTTCAGAAGACCTTAAGTAAAGCCGAGAGAGAAGTCCCTGTTAGAAGGCCATATAAAATCCACAGTATTACCTCAGATCAGATTCCACTTTACATTAGAGAAACCCAGAAACTATAAAATCTGAATAGAACAATTCCATTAACACAAGATATATTCTTGTGTAAGGCATACTATGTTCTCTGACAAATTCATCTGATGGCTCATTTAGAAGATTGATAAGAAGATCATGAACCAAGCTGCCTCATTACTAGCCTACCGCCTGCCAAAAATTCACTGGTGTTCTCTAAACTAAAAATGTAAGTACAAGCAGAGGCATTTATAAATTGGGGATAAAACCTCCTTTCAGAATGAGAAAGTTGTCCTTGGGCGAGGTGGGGTTAAAAGCCAGTTTTTCTGTTGCCAAGCTATTGGGTAGGTGGATAAGCAAGGAAAGTGTGTACTTGGCTAGTTACATGAAAGCTTTGCTGCCTCAGTAAGTGTTTGAAAAAATGTGTAAAGATGTACTTATTTTCCTATATGAACTCTTCTTATTGTGCACAATTGAAGTTATGTATTTTCGTGGACTTTTTTTTTTTTAGTTTTCTAACATTACCTGTGAGATACATTTTAGCCTTATTAAAAAATGATTTTACAGATAGATTTTTCCCAGAACAATAGAACTTTGTCCACACGTACTCATGATCTGTCTGAGTTTCCTGACCTCAGCAGTGAACGGCTGACTCTGCATAACCAGGCAATTCAACTCAGCAGGCTCCTGCTTTTATCTTTTGTTTGTGGTTTTTCTGTGGGGCTTCATTTCTTTCAAAATACTGACAGCCTCCCGCAGCCTACCCAAGGTCATGGGCTTTTATTTCCCTTATACTTTTTAACTTGTATATCATCCTTCCTTCTTTACTCATTCATTTACCATTTGGGGGAAGAATTATTTTCTCAGATTGCCACCAATTCTAAAAATAGTAATAAAAACAATGAAAGTTTACATTTACCTAGCATTTACTATGTGCCAAGACCTAAGTGCAGTGCATAGATTAATTCCTTCACTCTTCACAACAAACTTATGAGGTCATTCCTATTGTTTGTTATCATCACATTTTGTAGATGAAGACTCTGAGGCACAGGGAGCTTAAGTAACTTGCCCCCAAACACACAGCCAGTTAGTGGTAAAATCAGGATTTGAAACCAGGTAGTCTGGCTCCAAAGTCTGTGACTAGTATGTGGTAATGGAATATAAGCAGGAATGACGCATTTAAACCCCATAGAAACTGTTCTAGCAATCCTTCATGCATTTTTTTTTTCCTGGTCTATCTCTGGATGATGAAGATCCAGAATAAGAACACATAGCCCAAGACTTGCATTAATTTGTTATACAAGTGAGATTTTAGGGCTGAGAGATGCTGAAAATAAAATGCCTTCATTTTCCCAGCAGAAGAATAAAATATCTTGTTCAGTACTCATTCATGGAAAGACCCTAGATTTGCAATCATAAGCCTGTTCGGAAGTCAGTGGTATTAATAAGAAGAAAATTTGGATGGCTAGGCTATTTTTTTTAAGTAGACACCCGTCTTTGGAAATTCTTCACCACATTTTCATTGTGCTTAATAATAGCCCAGGTTCTCAAAGCTACGTTAAGGTTCTACGTTAAGGTCATCTCAGGCAAACTCCTTCAAGCTGCCACTGAGTCACGGCAGAGACATAAAGGAGGAGCCCACAGTTGATTTGGAGAGGGGAAGCTGGAACTGTTGTAAGTTGAATTGTCTGCACACTCTGGTTTGTTTGAAGCATAAATGCCGTGAACTGAAAATAAGAAGGAGCAAATGCTGGGTAAACTGAGATCAGATTGTTAGTACCATGTATGTTTGGGTTTAACTTTTACCAAAGTCCCTGGGCACCTCAATTGCTATAAGACCATATTTTTATAAATTTATTTTAAATTCATTAAAAATATTTCTTCCATACACCTATGCAGCTTTCTCTCAATGTCTCTCTGAGGGACATGTGATGGCATTGAGGGCCTACCAGAATATTCCAGGGTAACCTCCTCACCTGGAGAGCCTTAGTCTAATCACATTCACGCAGACCCTTTTTCCAAATAAGGTAACATCTCCAGGTTCCAGAGATTAGGAATAGATACCTTTGGAGGCCATTAGTCAGCCAACAAGACTTTGCTATCTCCAACCTGCCTCTTCCCTAAGGAAACTGCTTCTTCAGCACACCCCCAAGGTGGCTGGGTCTTGAGGGAAGAGGGGTTTAGACTCTGACAGCCCAGCAATGAGGCAGCTGTGCTCCTTGTTCCTCATCAATAACATTGTCCCTCTCTCCTTCCAAAGAAATGTTAACTTTGAAGTCACCCCAATAAATTAAGTAATTAAAAAAGCTCATGAGATCACACTACGCCACTTCCCCTCTTTTTAGCAGTTGTCTGCAGACCCTCAAGCTACTTCTGAAGGTTTTATCACAGAGCTTGCTTTCATTTCTAACACTCTTCCTGTAATAATGCTTGGTGATTTCAATACCCACAAATGCAATTTTCCCAATACTGTTGTTTCTCAGTCTTCTAACGTCTTCTCCCCTAATATCTTGAAACTTCACTCTATCTCAACTTTTTAGTTCCATGATTATATACTAACTCTTGTCAATAATATAATAATAATAATAATAATTTTATTCCTTTTACAATCTTGAAATTTAAGCACTCCATCCACTCTTAGGCCATTGCCTTTTATCTTTATGGCTCATTTCCCCTAATACCCCTATTTAAAAAAAAAACCCTTTGACCTATTTGGGATCTATAATCTCTTGATCCTATGGCAGCTCATTATTCTTCATGCCTTTGTCATAGTCCCCTCCCTACAAGGCCAATCTTTGTGTCACCTACCCTGTTTGTATTCAACTTTGCCTACTCCACATGTGCACTCAGGCAGCTGAATGTGCTGGGGAAAAACCTGGGATGCCTGACCTCACTTTAAGTATAGCCTCAGGGAGAACATTCGTGCTGACAAAAACTCCAATCGCATTTCTGTAGTCATTCACTCTAGCACTCTCCCGGATGAGTTTTCCCTGCCTTTTATTTCTCTTCACATTTAAGTACTGCCTTCCATCTTTGTCTTCAGCTGATGAACTTGTTTCTGTATTTCATTATGAAAATGTAAGAAATTAGAGGACATCTTTCACCCACTGACATCACCGCATCTGCCAACACCAGCCTCCGAACCATACACCCAGCCTTCCTTTTTGTTTATGATGCAGGAATCGTTATGCACCTACTAAAACCACTCCTCCCATCTGTGCACTGAAATCTATTGTCAGTTGTTACCTTAAAACATCACTCTAGCTAATGTCTCCTGTCCCTGGTCATCAATTTTCCTCTACCGATTGTTTTCATTAGCGTGCAAATGCTCTGAAATAACTACCATCTTAAAAATCAGAACAAAACAAAGCACTCCCTTCCAGCTACTGCTGTTTTACTCTATTACTCTTTCCCCTTTTCAATCAAAACTCTCTTGCAAGATTTGACTGTAGTTGTCTCTTCTTTCCCTCAGTTTCCCATTCTGACTCAACCGCTTCCCGATCAAGCTTCCACTCCCATCACAAGAAAAAAGTCTTGGAAAGATGATAAATGCATAAGTAGTCTCCATGTTCCTAAAGCCAGTGGCTTCATCGTACACTACCCAGTAGCAACTTTTGCCACGCGTCTTCTTGAACCGCTTTCCTTCTCTGGCTTCCTGGAACCCACTCTCTTCTTTCTCTTCCAACTTCACTTACCGTTCATTCTTCCCTCGTCACTTTTCCTGGTTGTCCTCCGACCTCCAAAGTCTGGCCTTTGTCTTGTTGGTCACCTTTCTATGCCCAGTGCATTGCATCACATAGAATGAATAAATGTATAGGATAATGTTTTGGTTTTGTTTTATGAAAATAAGGCCATATCATTCACAATTTTCTGTACACTGCTATTTCAGTACACCAGTACTTCATGGATATCCCTCTAAGCCCGTTGGTAAGACTCACATTCATTCTTCTTAATGTCTGGACCGTATTCAGTGATAGAGGGAATGCAATAATTTATGAAAATATTCCCATTTTATGGACAAGTCTTTATATTAATTTTTTTTACTGTGATGAATAATGTGGGAATTAACATCCTTCCACTTTTATTCCCACTTCCCAGGAGTCGGATTGCTGAAACCAAGGATACATGTATATTAAATACTATCTATTTTTAATATTGCTTCCCACAAAGCCTGTGTTAATTGATATTCTTGCTAACAATGTTCACTACTGCTGCATTCAAAAGTTGTTTTCACTCTTTTAAATTTTTGCAGACTTATAAGTGATGACTATTTCTTTAATTTGTGCTTTGCTGGTTACATTTGAGCATCATCACTTAGTGATTAGGAGCACGAGCTTGGATGCTAGACTTTCTGGATTCCAGTTCTGGGTCCATGATCTCCTAGCTGAGTGTCCTTGAACAAGTCTCTTAAATCTGTCCCTCAGTACCTCACATGTCAAAAGAAGATGATAGTAACACCTACATTTTTTTTTTGTGGAGATTAGGTACATTAAACAATGTAAATCATAGCATAAAAACTCTAAATATTGCTTATAATTATCACTACTTTTGTAGTTACTATTAGTATTGTGATATATTTTCTTATGTCTCTATTGCAAATATGTGGATTATATCTTATTTGCACTTCTCATTTTTCTATTGGGTTCTTAATTCCCATCGTATCAAGTTGTAAATGCTGTTAGCCCCAATAGGTTATGTTAGGTCATATTAACAAAATCTCAATGGCTCAACAAAATAAAAGTTAATTTCTCAA
The DNA here is from genome assembly GCA_004026765.1 of Micronycteris hirsuta. NCBI lineage: Eukaryota > Metazoa > Chordata > Mammalia > Chiroptera > Phyllostomidae > Micronycteris > Micronycteris hirsuta. The sequence goes on along the minus strand of PVJI01004606.1, from coordinate 84,734 downwards.
CTTTCTTGTAGGTCCAGAAGTCCTCCTTCAGCTTGTAGCTATGACATGCAGGAAATGTTGCTTCCAGAATCACAGTAGCAGGATAAGAGAGATTTGGGGGGTTGTGGTAGCCAGCTTTTAAGGCTCCTAACGATCCTTCACAGTCTGGTTTTCATGCCCTTATATAATCCTTTCTCTCTGCGTGTGGGCTGGATTTCCTGACTTGCATCCAGCACAGAGGATGCAGTAGAGATGATGGAGGTCACTATCAGTAGGCAGTTTAAAGGCCGTGGCTTCTGAATTGTGCCTGCCTTCTGCTCGCTCTGAGAAAAGCCAACTGCCCATTGGTCAGGACTGGAGAAAGGCCCTCCTCCAGCCGACAGACAGCAAGGAACCAGAGCCCTTCCCTCCAACAGCCCATGAGAATTTGAGTCCTGCCAACAAGCACATGAATGAGCCTAGAAGTGGGTTTTCCCCAGAAGAACCTTCAGTGCTGATAAAAACACTAACTGACACTGGTTGCACCCATGGGAGATCTCGAGCCACAGGACCTAGCCAAGCCTCGTGCAGATTCCTGACTCTCAAAACCTGTGAGATAATAAATGTCTGTTGGTGTGTGCCTCTAAGTGTTAGGATAATTTGTTGTACAGAAACAAATAACTAATACAAAAATAGAACAGGGTAGTTTTAAGGCCAGCAAGTGTCTCATATCTTACCTGTCCACATCCCATTGGCTAGAACTCAGGTCCGTGGTCCAGGTGAACCACACGGGGTGTTGAGAACACAGTCTTGCTCTGTGCTTAGGAAGAGAGAAGGGGGAACTGTACACAAGGTGCTGTCTGCACTGCGACTTTCTATCCTCTGTTTGCAAATGCTTCCCTCCGTCTGTCATTTGTATCTTTTTGTTGTTGTTGTCTTCTGCCATCTAATGTAGTTGTTCATTTTTCACAGGCAAGTATCTACCTCTGATATTTTATAGCTTCTGGTTTCCAGAATTAGTTATGGTCTCCATTAGCACTTGACTGGACATGAAGTCTACTCTAGTCTTTTGCAACATTTCTATTGCTTTATTATTTTAGGTAAGTTTTAATTTGTATGTAATTTGTTTCTGCCTTTGGAGCATAATTTTATTTTCTTTCACATGGTTAATGTTGATGGCATCATTAATTAATAATTCTTTTTCTTCCATTGAGGCAAACTACCAACTTAGGCATATAGACCAATTTAGTCATCATATAGACCAGGATCTACTTCTAGATTCCCTTTTCTAATCTACTAACCTAGTGTTTACTCCTGTGCTGATACATCATTGATTCTATCACAGTGGCTTCCTACACTTTTTTGATATTTGTCGGGTAAGACCACAACCCCACTATTTTTCTTTTCTATTGTTTTTACTCTGTTTTGGTATTTTTATTCAATATAAAACTTAATATCACTTTATTCAGGAACCCACACATGCCCTAAATAACAACAACAACAAAATATCTTGAGTGTTCTAACTGGAATTGTACTACAGGTTAATATTAACTTGAAAGTCACGTCAGTGTGATACGCGGTCCACACGGGGTGAGCAAAAGTAGGTTTACAATTGTGAGGAGATGAAAACAGTTTATTCTTGTGTTATTATTGATCAATTATTGTATCATTTTCCAGACAAACAACTGTAAACCTACTTTTGCCCCATCCTGTATTTATCTTCTTTCTCAAAAAAGATATCTTTAATTTTTTAAGATATTTATTATATAAATACAATTATAAATATTTATGAAGATAGTCTATATTTACTGTGGACAACCTGAACCAACTTGAGCACTGTTGTAGTACCCGTCAGCTTTTTTGTCCTTCTGTGTTGTTTCTTCCTGAGTCTTGAGCACCGTACATAAAAGTTTTTATCTTTTTAGGATGTCATTTCTTAACTTATTATAGGGAATTACATTCCTCCCCTGTGCCTTACTTTGCCCGTCTCTGATTTACAGAGACAATGCCTCGTACATTGCCTTATAGCACACTGAGAGGCATAGTGTATAGTAGTCGTGGGTGATGTAGTGTGCTGGTTACAAATCTCACCTGGTTTCAAATCTCATTTCTACCACTTTCTAACATTGTAATTTTGGCAAATTATTTAATTCTCTTGGACCTCATTGCCTCTACTTTAATATGAGAATGCTAATATTTCTGATCTCACTGGGTGGTTATAAAGATTAAATGAAGTAGTGCATAAAAATAATACAGAATAATGCCTAACACAGAGTATGACTGGATAAATATGATCTGTGTGGCTTTTTTTTTTTTTAGATTTTATTGATTTATTTTTTAGAGAGAGAGAGGGAAAGAAATAATGATGTGTGGTTGCCTCATGCATGCCCCCACCTGGAGGCTCAGCCAGTAACGCAGTTCCCAGGCATGTGTCCTGACTGGGACTCGAACTGACGACACTTTGGTTCACAGGCCAGCACTCAGACAACTGAGCCACACCAGATAGGGCTATTATCTGTGTTCTTAATGGTAGTAGTAAATATTTTTTGGAATTTAATTCTCATTATTTACATCTGTTTCAGATACAATTATCTTCGTGTATTAAGGAAGACAAATTAAATAAATTGTTTTATATTTAACAATGCAAGGTATTTGTTTTATCTAAAAGGATTTATAAATGTGGAATAGTTTTGGCTATTTTCTTTCATTATTAAAAGTGCTATTTTTTTTCACTATTGCTTCCCAGTCACTCTGATAATGTCCAATGCAAATATCTTCCTATTTTCCAGTGAAATATTAATGATTCCTTCAAGAAATTCTTGTTAATGGCCTGGCTGGTGTAGCTCAGTGGATTGAGCGCGGGCTGGGAACCAGACGGTCCCGGTTCGATTCCCGGTCAGGGCACATGCCTGGGTTGAGGACCAGGTCCCCTGTGAGGGCCATGTGAGAGGCAGCCATACATTGCTGTTTCTCTCCCTCTCTGTCTCCCTCCCTTCTCCTCTCTCTAAAAATAAATAAATAAAATCTTTAAAAAAGAAAAAGAAATTCTTGTTAAAAATAGTCAATAATTGTAAGTCAATTAGGGGTATAGTTTCCTTTTCTGCTTTTACAAAAATGAATAGCTGTTTGTTAATATTTCAGTACTGTCAGTCAAGAAAAGGCATTCAGGCCTAAACGTACACCGTTTCTCTCCTAACTTTGCTCCTCTGCGTCAGCATTATTGGATGAAGTGTTAATTAGCCTCAGGCATCTAAACTGTTGGGAGAAGTATCAGGAGCTATGCATCACCATCGATCCCAGGGACACAGCACATCAGCACAAGGGAAAGTTAAGTGTATCTGAAGAAAAGGAAATCGTAGAGAAATGTTTAATTTTTTCCCTCTGCATCACTCTCACATTTGCTCTCATGGTTTAGTGCATTATTGCTTATGTTCCATCAGAAGAATTTCCTCTTATTTCTTTCAGAGTCTACTCAGTCGCCACGGCATTCATTCATCCATCTCTCAATCGTGTATTAATTCAACAACTATTTATGGAGTACCTGGTGTATTATTCTAGCCATTGTTGTAAGAACTGGGGAAAAGCATGAGGAAAACAAACAAGACAAGCAAACAAAAAGCAAGACAGCCTCCCTGAAAAAACAACAAGCCTTCCGTGAGGCACGTATGTTCTGGTGGAGAATTCAGACAATAAGCCAGGGAGTAAGTAAATTCATACTACCATGTGCAGGAGCCGTAGATGCTGTGCCCATCCAGAGAAGGCCACTCTGAGGAGGTGTCATTTGGCCAGGGACTTAAAGCAAGCCAAGAAGCCAGTGCCACAGAGGCCTGGAGGAAAGGTATGCAGAGAGAGGACACCAAGGTTACACACGTGCTTGTTGTGTTTGACAATGGGCAGGAAGGCCAGTTAGGCTGAGCACGCGAGCACGGGAAGAGCTCTGGGAGCTAAGGTCAGAATGAGGCTGGTGGCCAGATCGTGTAGATCGGACCTTGTAGGTCGGGGTAAGAACTTTGAACTTTACATGTGAAAGGAAGCCACTGGAGAGTAGAGAGAGAAAGATGTGCCCTGATTTTAAAAGGGTATTATCTCTACTCTTTCCTTTGCCAAAATCATTATCTTTCCAATCCTCATGTAACAGGGTGCAGCCAAGAGGGGGGCCCCCAAAGAGGGATTTGTAATGGGGTCCAGAAGAGCTTGGAGATAATTGGCTCCACACCACAGGGCCACACCGGCCCTGAATGCTGGCAGCTGTGGCCAATTGTGGGCGGAGCCGGAAAGGAGGTTGCAGAGAAAGATTGGTGCTGGGCTTTAAACCCAGGCGGGGCAGCCATTTGGCCTCTCTTTTTGGGACCACACAGTTTCAGCGGAGTGGGGACCACTGTGGCTTTGGAAGTGCTCCATTTTTGCCATGTGGATGGTGCCGGGAGCCTGTTTGAGATACGGTACCCCAGACGGGGAAGAGGGAGAGGGAAGGACTATGTGCGTTTATGAGTATTCTAAAGAATTTTAGTCTGTATAACTTCTAAATAAATAATAATTCCTTTCCTTTTACGTCTTTCCTCTAGTGGCAGGCAAAGTGAACCTGATACGGGGGAGGAACCTCCGGGGGGAAAAAAGGGGTCTTTCATATCGTTCAGTGCCCCCCCCCCCCCGTCTGTTCTGTAACACTCACATTTACCAAGTCTTTACCAGAACCTGAGTCAAGTTGAAAACTTGCTCCTCTCACTAATGGGGAGCAGTGATGGTGTTAGCATCTCCATCTATGAGTTGGAATTAGCTGGGTGCCTCTGGAGCCCATTCTAATTTCCTATAAAAATGACCATCTCCAAGAAAATGAAAATTAGAACCTCTGGCCTCAATTTAACTAACAATTTAGGCCACATTTGCCAGGAGGATTTGATTCATTTTTTTTTTTCTTTTTCATTCCCTCATTCAACAAGTGCGTATTGAACATCTACTATGTGCCATCACTATGCTAGTACTGGAGACACAGCTGTGAATGAAAGAGACGAGGTCTCTGTCCTCACAGAACTTCTAGTCTATTGACTTACATACGACTCTAGGCCATGCTGTTCCCAGACCAGGGTAGCTAGAATTACTCTTCTAGTTTGGGAATTGTTTAACACCAATGTATTCCACCAGATTAACCCGGCCATCTGAACCTTCAAATGGTCATGCGCTGCCAGACTTGTTTCTAACAAGTTATAAATATCATTGTTACGTTGCTAACCATGATATTTCTGGATTATAGTCATTATTAAATATATACTCTGTGGCAAGTTGCTGTTGGTATTACCATCTGCAGGCGAAGGCCATTTCAATTAATTTTATGCTTCTAAGCAAAGGCATTTTGCCCTAGGCATGTTGGCCATTTACTTATTATGTCCTAAATAATTTAAGACTTTAAAGGAACTTATTAAATTAAAATGAAGTATTCAAAGACATTGAGACAGTTATGTCTTATAAAATAGAATGTATGTAACAAGATTAAAATTTCACTCTCTTCTAAGAAGAGAACCAACAGGAATAATTCAAGATTTGGGGTGTGAAATCAATCATCTCTCTATTTGAGGAGTTGTTTTAATGGCTTACAAAGAGGCTAAAAAGCATTTTTCAGAGCTTCATATAGGCAAATATGAATTTGAAATGCAACCAACTTATATTATTCAGTAAATAAACTTCTTAACGGATAAACAAAACTTGGCTGAGAATCTGTGTATAGAGAGCTAAGATTGCGCTATGATTCTTCCCAAGGACCTGTATGTTTAAATTTGCCTCTTGGCCAAGACAAGGGCAGTGCAGTTTTCATGATGTGCTGTTTAAAGTCCAAAACTCCCCTGAAAGAAGCTAAGCCGCTGTGGTTACTGATGGCCTTCACCTCTGTGCTGGCAAATTCTATGAGTCAACTTGACTGCACCAGTGCTCTGACATCTGAAACATTGTTTCTGGATTTGCCCGTGAGGGTGTTTCTGGGAGAGATTAGCATTTCAATTAATAGACTGAGTAAAGAAGATCTGCTCTCACCAGTGCCAGTGGGCATCATCTTCCATGATCCAATTCTTAGAGGGACTGAGTGGAACAAAAAAGGATAAATTTTCTCTCTCTGCTCGAGCTGAAACATCCATTTTCTGCTGCCCTTGGACATTGGGACTCCTGGTGGTTGGGTCTCTGGACTAAGGCTGGGACTTAGCCACTAGTCCCCAGTGTCTCAGCCCTTTAGACTGGGACTGAATTATACTGCTGAATTATACCACTGAAGGTGGCAGATCTTAAGATAGTATATAAATAAGCAATTTCCCCATATATATACATTTATATATTTATATATGAGGAGATTTATTATATATTATATAGAGAGGTTTTTTACAGATACTGACTCATACATATGTATGTATGTGTAATATATGTATATATGAGATTTATTATATATTATATCTGTATATATGAGAGATTTAGTACAGGAATTGCCTCATGTATTTATAACCTGTGTATAATACTATGTGTATGTATATATGTATGTATTTATATCTTACTGATTCTGTTTCTCTGGAGATACCTGATTAATACAACCTAGTTTAACCAGTTGTCAGCCAAGTTTGGCTGTGTGACCCCAGGGACATAGAAGATCCTGCTGGAGATTTCTGCTTTGAGTTCTCTTGAATGAAGATGCATCACAGAAATCTTTCAGTGTAATTCAGAGATGAAGCATGTTACTGAGTAGAAACAAACCCTGGAAAATTGTGTCTCCATGTCTTTTGGATTCCCAGTGCTGACTGATCTTCTCTTTCTCTTACTGAATGTAGTGTTTGCCTTTAAATAAAAGCCTTATGTGAGTACACTCTGGAGAGTCATGAATTATTTCAAAAATATGAGCTTGTAAATCTTTGCTCTCCATATATGAGTGCTAGATTTTGGAATACACAGAAGTATTAAAGAACTTAGAGTCCAGTTGAGAGGATGACAATAAGTAACAAACACGGAACACCTACGGTTAATAAAGAGAGAAGACAACAGCTAGGTAAGGGGGCGGGGCCTGTCGCCGGGACTGTGACAGCATGAGGGCGGCCTGAGGCAGAGATGGGAGACAGCAAACAAAAAATAAAACAACAAAAAGGAAAAAATTCAAATCAATAACCAAGAAAGTTCCAGTTAGATAAGGACTACACTCTCAGTGACAAGGGCTGTATTGGAAATACACTAGGTGACGTGATAGACGTGACGAGGACGCTCTGCAGGACGGGAAAGCCTGAACGTGCATCTCTGGAGATGGGTGTCAGCAGGAGAGGGGGAGGCTCCTGTCTCTATGTTGATGTCTATACTTTGGTGAAGGATTCTCATTCCTATACGGGAAAAGGGCAGAATCGGCTGACAACTTAGCATACATTATCTCACCTCCTTCATTGACAATCTGGTTGAATAAATAGAATACACTGATTAAATGCTTATACATAGAGACTTGGGCACCACATTCTTTTATTTGCTTTTACATACCACCAGAATTCTTTGATTAAAGGAAAGATACACCCTCACCTGCCACAGCAACATAGTCTAAATAAACTATCACCAAAAACTTGGTCCAGATTGGTGGGAGTGGTGAGTTAGGGCAGTAACTCACTTAGCCTGCCATACCCTAGTCTGAACATTTCTGCAAAGTGAGCAAATCCCAGGTCTGCATGTCAGGTTTTGATGGCAGTTGATTTCAAGGGGTGTCCATGAAAGACAGGGATTAAAAGATAACCCTTTTAATGGATGGGGCACAGATTACCCACTTTGCTGGATGGAGAATTTACCCAATGTTAGGAGATTACCAGAGAGTGGATCATTTATTGACAATGGAGAATGTCAGGAGGTTGGTCACAGATATGGAAGGAGAAAGATTAGAAATTTGAGACAAGGAGGCTGATGTAGAGACATGTGGGAATGGGCACAGCATGCACTGATATGTCTACCACATGTTACTCACCAGAGAGTAACACAGGATGGGGGAGGGCCCGAGGGGCAAACATTTAAGGAGGGACCCACTCTTAGGTGCTGACTCTGTATAGTCACAGCACTGGAGTGAGTGACTCCTTAAATTTTGTGCTCTGAGCACCTCACTCGTCTCGAGTCAGCCCATGTCCCTTAGGCTCTGTCACTGTTTGCATGGATGGATTAGCTACGGTGACTGTAAGTTAGCCTGGGAACATGGGCTCTAATGTACCAAGGCTGAGCCAGCCACCACCGCTGTATTTCTAACCTGCTAACCACAGAGGGCAACACTAAGTCCCTGACATGGCTTTATGCCTCAAGTAGATCATCAACTGGCCAGTGGATGACAAGGTGACAATGCTAATATCCTTCCACTTAGGAAGGGCCAGTGATTTGCTCAGGCAGAAACAGGCACACGTTCCAGGTAAAGGTTTGTCTTTTCAGCCCGAAGAGCCTCAGCCAGCACTGCTCTCTGAAGATGTATGGGTGTCTGACCCACCAGACAGGATCTCATAAGAATAAAAACTCACTTGAGAGGAAAAAAGGTATGGAGGTAGGCCCATGACCGTGACCGTGGAATCCACTGGCCATGCCACGTACCATGCCACCCAGAAGCTGCTGCCTAATAGAGTGTTGGAAACCGTCCTTGAGAAGCACAGCTTGAGTGCCAGCTCAGAGGAGATACTTTTATAAGGATGGGGCACTCTCCTCCAGGTAAGTGTAGATACCTTAAAACAAAAGCTTTATATGGAACTATGTGGAACTATTTAGGTGAAAATGATTGGTCCAGGAATTAAGGAATAGAAGCAGGCATAGTTTTACTTACCATCATCCCCATTAACCAACTGGAGACCAGTCTCTTAAAGGAGAATACTTCTCCGTGAGGGGACAGAGAAAACTCATGATTGATGCCTGGACATCTCAGGTGCCTTCGATCCAGAGGTTATCAAACAGGGAGAGTCACAACCTTGGCCCCGCTCATCAGCAGGAGGAGGGGCTGTTGTTGCACGTGGGGGAACATTGCTGACACCCAGACAAACTCATTTAGGCATCGCTTGGTACCCCCTTTCCCATTCTGAGGGAAAATGACAATTCTCAGGCAGCCTCAATCTGAAAATTACACTGTAGCCAGCCTAGACTGCTAGAGGTGCTTCCTGGGGGCACGAGGGATTGGGAATGCACAGGCAAGAAAAAAGACGGGGAGCCTCGGTTAGTGACCCTCCCACCAACCTCAGCTGTAGGAGTTATAGCTGACACCATTAACCTTTCTCTTCTAAGTTTTCCCTAGGAAGAGGGGCCCACCAGAATTCGGGAGGAGCTGCTCCCTGAGCATATATGAAGAAGTAAGTGGATGGACATGGTGATATGCCTCCTGGGCCCGCCTTTGAGGAAGCACTTATTTGTTCAGCCACTGTGTGGGCTGCTGTCAGTCCCTTCGGGGACTGCCTCAGCTACAGAGAGCTGCTTGGGCAAGGTCACACTAGTCCAGGAACTCACTGACCAAGGCTGGGATCTAAAGGACAAGCCATTTTGACCCAAGGCAGAATGAACCTAGGGAAGTGACAGAGGCTATCTTTGGGTCAACTTGACTTCTCATCCATCCATTCGCTCCTGTTTCTTCCGTGAGAATTGATCCCAGGGGTCCTCCTTAGTAAGGCTCCTGACCACAGAGATGGTCTGTCTCTCCTTCTGACAGTTATCTACTGCTTTAAATGGAAATTCCGTTCGTTTCAAACACTGGTTGACTTTCTCACCCATTTTGTGGAATCAAAATTAAACTCTTGAAAGTTCATGCTGTCATAATGTGAGTGCCATTGTAAATTCAGTGAAGAAGTTCACCATTTAAGACAAAGTTATTTGTTTTGTAAGGAAAATGTGAATACAAATTTTGGTGGAGCCCAGATAGCATTGTTGTACAAGTAACATTAATAGTCAATTTAAAGACTCATGGCCCAGAAGTAGACTTAGATTTGTTGTCGTATACACTTAATTGAGGGTTTGGCCAATGTGTGTCCTGTAAAGTGCCAGACGGAAAACATTTTAGGCTTTGTGGGCTCTATGGTTTTTGACACAACTACTCAATTCTGCTGTTTAGTGCAAAAGCAGCCATAGAAAATCCAAAAACAAAAGAGAGTGGCTACGTTCCAATAAAACTAGATTTACAAAAACAGGCAGAGATCCAGATTTGGCCAAAGGGCTGTAGTTTGCCAATATCTGCTCTAATTCATCAGCATCCCAAATGAGCTCTTAAATTTTATCAATCAAAATAGAACCTATGCTTAAAATTTAAAAATATATTTGTACAAACTAGTAAGAATATTGAAGCTAAAATTTTTATTTTATTAAGACTGATGTTTAATGCAAAGAGTATAATAGCATGAGTTATAATATTCTCAGTACCCAATATCAATAATATTTTATGTGTTTGAACTTCTAAGTAACTATTTTGCATATTAACTTGTGTCCTACAATGGTTTTAAACCTATGTTTAAATGGCTTCTCTAAGGCCCCGGCTGGTGTAGCTCAGTGGATTGAGCGCGGGCTGGGAACCAGAGGGTCCCGGTTCGATTCCCAGTCAGGGCACATGCCTGGGTTGTGGGCCAGGTCCCCGTGAGGGCCATGTGAGAGGCAACCATACATTGGTGTTTCTCTCCCTCTCTGTCTCCCTCCCCTCCCCTCTCTCTAAAAATAAATAAAAATAAAAAATCTTTAAAAAATAAAAAAAATAAATGGCTTCTCTAAGCATTGACTGCACTTGTTCCTGATTAGTTAGACAATTTTAATTAACATGTTCATAAGTGGAGGGCCGAAAAGTTCAGTGTGTAAAGCTGTTAGCACATTATAATCACTGAAAGCAAAGCTTGCAAGTGGGAAGATATTGAAACTTACCTTTGGAAAAGCAAGAGAGAAACTAAAAGTAACTTTTTAGAGCTCAGTTATAAGATTTAATTTTGAAATTCAAAAAATTGCAGTTTTGAGTATCTCAGCTTAAGGGAAACATCTTGATGGAGGTCCTGTTTTTAATTGGATAATGTATATTTTGCATCAAAACAATGAAATTCAGAAGGCCTTACTTTGCATCAGATAGGTTTTGTGAAACATTCAAGAGAATAAATGTAACAATTTACTTGACAGGTTTTATCTTTTAAGAAATAGAGGAAAAAAGATAACATATGTGAAAATATTTATGTTAAAATACTTATACATTTTAAAAAAACAAGAGAATTTCTCCACTCAGCAGAATTTTTCTGAATTTATTAGGTAACAGCATAATAAGGAGAATTTTTCCTCAGTTAAGACTTTATGTTTTACAGAAAGGAGACAAGAGTATCAAATTTATTACGCCTAAAATGTAAGTTCAAAAACCATTGCAGGCAATTAAAAAGTAAAAATAATTATAACATATGGAAAAAATATAATCTTTCAAAAAAGACCTATAACTATTAAAAATGGACATACCTAAGAAATTAATTAAAGTGGATAAATATGTACACAATTATTCTGTTTATATTCTGTTGGTAAGATAATCGCCATAAAAACAAATTTTAAAAAAATAATTTGCTTTAGTTTACATAGTTTTTTTTTTTAAAGACTTTAACTTTGAAAAAAAATTTGTATAGCCCAAGGCTTACAACAAGAAATAAGACAGTCTTTGTTTTCCATATTCTCGGAGTCTAGCTGAAGAGAAATACAGAAAACAGTACAATATGATTCGATACAGTGATGTGTCAGGCGGTATATACCGCGGAGGAAATACCCAGCTGATCTGAGGTGAGGATCAAGAAACATCAGAAAAGGAATTCCCCTTGGTGTCTGTCTCAGTAAGAGGACCTTGAAGGAAGGAAACTTGTCCAGCTACTTTTTTATCATCTTCTGAGTGTATATCATAGGTCCTTTAATAAACACATGCCAGATGATTGAATGGATCAATTTTCTAGTTATAAATGATGATAAGGGGTCTTCTGAGGGGATAGAACGTCATGTCCAAAGGCAAAGAAGCAAGAGAAAATCTGGCAAGTGTGTAAAACTGAGCCAGAAATGGCAAAGAAGAAAATAAAGACATTTTTTAAAGATAAGATTACAAGTAATTTTCCGATTTTTTTAATGTAAGTTGCAGCTTACACTATTCGTGGAAGCAAAATATGTGCTTCCTTTTGTAAAAATCTTAACTGCTTATCATTTTTTTGTTTCACTTCATTTTCCTAGCTGTCCATCAGCAGTATTTTCTAGGTTGCTACAAAATCTTTGCAGTTACTTTGTTCGTGGATGCGGGATATCACGTTAAGTTCCCTCATCGCTTACCTAACCACTGTTCTTGTTTTTTCGTTACTACGATGAAAGCACAGCAAAGGCCGCAGCAAAGGCCGCAGCAAAGGCCGCTCCCGGGAGCAGGCCGAGAGGAGCAGCACGTGTACCCGCGCTGTGACCTGTGTTTACCCAGGGGCCGTGTCTGGTGTGGGCCCTCCCAGCTCCCGGGAAAGAGTTTCTGTTCCTTAAATCATCTCCCCAACCCGAGTCACACGTGCATCCAGATTTCTCCAACTGGGGGGAAATCGTGGCCACCATAATAACCAGTGACCTAAAGAATCAAGTGACTCACGCCGAGGGAGAGCTTGTGGTCAGGTCTGCTCCCAAAACGGCTCAGAAGGGGGCTCAGAGAGACGCCCTGGGCAACCCCGGACCAGGCAGCGCTGCGCCAGGAGCGCTTCTCCGCTGAGCCTCCTGAAGCTGATTAACAAGGACAGCTGGAGCGACATGAAGGATGAGAAACCCCAGAAAGACCGAGAGGCTGGGACGGTTAATTTATTGTGTTAACATGACTGGCCACGGGATCTTAGATTAGACTTGTGCTGAGTATGTCTGTGAGGGTGTTTCTTGATGAGATTAACATTTGTGCTTTTCCCATGGTTTTTTAAAAGATTTATTGGGGTGACATTGGTTAATACAATGACATAGGTTTCAGAATTACAATTCTATAAATACAGCAGCGGCGTATTGTATGGTGTTCAGCACCCTCAGCCAAGTCTCCTTCCAACACCATTCGTCTCCCCTTTACCTCGCCGACCTCCCCCCACCCGCCGCTCACTCTGGTAACCGCTGTACTGCGGCCCGTGTCCAGGAGGCTTTCTAATCCCCTCCCCTTTTCCACCCAGGCCCCTCCTCCCTCCCCTCTGACAGCTGTCAGTCTGTTCTCCGTACCTACGAGTTCGTTTCTATTTTGCTTGCTAGTTTATTTTGTTCATTAGGTTCCGCATTACATAAAATCTTACAGTATTTGTCTTTCTACGACTGGCTTATTTCTCATAGCGGAGAGGTCTCCCAACGTGGGTGGTCAGAAGCCAATCTAATCCTCTGAGGCCCAGAGCTGAGCAGGTAGAGGAAGGAATCCGCTCCTTTTTTCCCTGCGTCAGAGCTCGAGTTGGAACAGCACACTCTTCTCCTGCCCCGGGCTGGGACTTGCAGCCCTGGCTCCCTTGGTTCTCAGACCTTTCCTGGGCCTCCAGCTTAGAGACAGCAGTTGTAGGACTTCTCAGTAACCACGTGTCGATTCCTCATTCTCTCTCTCCCCGCCCCCCCCACACCCCTTCCCGCCCCCACACACCAGATAAAATCTGCTACACTCAGAGTCTCAGCCCACTTGAGGTGAGATTTACATCCGATGATATTTTGATGGCTGAACAAAGTTTTGAGCTGGGCAAAGGACTACAGGTAGGTGTGAGGACTGGGTGCTAATCTCCATTTATAAAATGAGTCTACTGCTTCACAGTAATTTACTTGGGCATTTCTTTGGCACCTTCTTGGTTTATTGGTTTTGGAGTGCAGGTCACTTCCTCCATAAATCCTTCCTCTGATCTCCTCTGACGTGCATTTCTCTCATATTTTCTCCTTGCATACCATACTTCAACTGTAACATCCTTCCTCACAGGGCATTAAATGTACCTGTTTGTATTGTAGGATCGTTTTGTGGGTGTATTAGTTTCCTGGGGCTGTTGTAACAAAGGAGCACGGACTGGGTGGCTTAAAGCACTAAATGTATTCTCTCGTGGTGCCAGAGTCCAGGAATCTAAAACCAGGGTGTCAGCAGGGCCATGCTCTCTTTGAAACCCACAGGGAAAAATCTGCTCTCACCACTTGTAGCTTCTGGGACTGGGCATCTCTTGGCTTGGAGACGTGTTATTCCAATCCGAGCCTCTGTCGTCCCATGGCCATCTTTTCCCCGTGTCTGTCTCTCCACCAGCCCTACTCCACAAAGGGCCCACCCTGCTCCAGCATCTCAGTGAGTTGCATCTGCAATGGCTCTGTTTCCAGACAAGTTCACATTCTGAGATACTGGGGCTTCCACATACCTTTTTTGGGGGAGGGGGCACAATTCAACCCATAGCAGTGGACAAGGATTGTGTCTATTTCATCTTTTTACTTTTGTATCCTAACACTTATTCCATTGTCAAGCACACAGAACATGTTCAGTAAAACATCAGTGAATAAATGAATGTATGACTAAGGAACAAGTGTGCATTAAGAAGCCACATTCCATTCTTGTGTGGAATAAATTCATATAAAGAGTAGAGAGCTACCCCCAAGGACCCTAAAGTCCTTCTAGTTCCACAGTTTTGTGATTCTTCAGTCTCAGCACTGATCTGGTCTCAGCTATTTGGAAGAGGTCTGTGAGTAGTAACTGCGCAATTATACCTCTGTAAACCCAAAATAGACAGCATTTAAGTTTCACAAGGAACATCTTAGTGCATAGACTTGTATGCCTATTGTCTGAAATTTTAGGGGATTTCAAAGGTCTTAGCCCTTGCATCTGAAGTTGACTTTTTTCCTCTTTTTGTAGGTGGCAGTTTTAATGAGCAAGCGAACTTAAAAGGTTTTCTTGAGCGGCTGCAAGACAAGTAGTTTTGTGTATTCATGGTCTGGAATCTTGAAAGCCCATATAGAGACATTCACTGGGTTCAGTCTCGTGCACAGGAAGCCATAAGCAGGTCCAGTGACATAAACAGTCCACACAGTCTCAACACCCCGTTTCTACATCCAGGTTGTATCCTTGGAGCAGCTCTGGGATTGGGGAAGGCAAGTGGCATGCCCGTTCCAAGGACAACGGAGGCAATCAGGAGACCCAATCACCTGGTCCAGCTGGTGGGTCAACGGGCCATCACGTCTCTTTGATGACCTCCTCCAACAGGTTTTCCCTGGCTGTTCTTTGAAGATACTTGCAAACCATGTGTCTAATCAGGCATTAGTCTCCAAAATATATGAGAAACTTCTATAATTCAATCGTTTAAAAAAAGACCTGATTTTAAAAATTGGGCAAAGGATCTGATAGAGATTTCTTCAAAGAAGACATTAAAATGGCCAAGAGGTCTCTGAGAAGACGTTCAACATCACCAATCACCAGGGAATTGAAGTCGATGATCAGCATCACCCATCATCAGGTGAGCTGAATTGTTTTCAGGTGAGGGACAGAGCCCATTAGCGTTGTAAGGCTGACATCTTGTGGTCAACTCTGGGTGGTGCAGAAAGGTGGAAGCGTGAGAAAGGGAAGTAAACGGAGCCCCTCCGTGTTAACTGTTACACACTACAAAGTAAAGAAATACACGTACGGAAACAGCAGAAAGCTCCTCAAAAATCGACAAATGCATGTTTTTTGGAAAGAGAGAGTGAGCATATAGCCTAACACATCATTTTTGGACATCACCAGAATTGATTCTGGCCTTGAAGAAGAAAGTGAAGGGAAGAGAAAATGTAGGAGACCATTCAGGAAGTGAGCCCAAGGAAATAGATTGATCGAAATGTTTTTGATGAAAGCCTGATGCTCTGGAGTTCTAGTAACAGATGCCAAAAACCTATGAAAGAGGTCTGTGGATTCTTGGACCACCAGAATTTTGGTTTCAGATTTTGGTTTCTTTCTGTCCTCAGGGGCAGAGCCATGGTTGGGTACAGGAGGTCTCTCTAGAAGTTTCCACTTGTACCTTCTGCCATTTATGATTGGCTCGCCTTGCCCCAAGTTCAGGAACAGTGTTGAGGAAATTATTCATTCCTTTATAAAAATGTGCCGTGCACACCCTTTCTGACCTTCTGACTTGCTCCCTAGTTTACCGTTCTTCTTCTCTCCAAGTTGTTCCCCTTTTCCTCTCACGATGGCACGAGGCAGAGGGCGCTCTGGGGCACAGATGTGTCCCGAGTGCCCCATGTCTCCCTGCTGGCCACACTGTTCCTCGCTGCTATCAACTCTGAAAGGAGGACAGGAAGAGAAAAACAAGTGAAATTAAGCCGTCGATTAAGCTGTTGAGAGCTGCTCCTATGTTCGGGGTGAGAGGGTAGAAGGGTTACCCCATGGCAAACAGGACAGACTGGATTTCTCCCATCAGGGAGCTGCAGAGATGGACCCAAGCAACAGAATTTTTTAAAAATAACAGCCCTGGCTAGTGTAACTCAGTGGATTGAGCGCGGGCTGCGAAACAAAAGGTCGCTGGTTCGATTCCCAGTCAGGGCACATGCCTGGGTTGCAGGCCAGGTCCCCAGTGGGGGCCACGTGAGAGGCGACCACACATTGATGTTTCTTTCCCTCTCTTTCTCCCTCCCTGTGTCTTTCTCCTTCCCTTATGTCTAAAAATAAAATAAATAAAATCTTTTTTAAAAAATAACACTTATTTCATTATTATTGTTGTAAATGCTACTGAGGACATACAGCACGCTAGGAAAGTGTGTCACAGGGAGTCCTGATCAAAGATGAGAGGAAGAGTAAGTTTTGCAGGCACAGAACATTTAAATCGATATCCACAGAATGTGCTCCTCGGCTGAGGGAAAGGACCAGGGACAGCATTATAAACAAAAGCAAAAGCATGTGTCAGACACTTAGGCGAGAATGCAAACAGTAAAAACCCTCCTACAGCCCTGTCTGTGGGCCAGACAGAAATCGACTCTTTCGTGGGCATTATTTAATCCTCGAAACTGCAGTGTCGGGTGGGTGGGTTTATTACATCTATTTTACAGATGAGGAAACTGAAGTGCAGATGTAAGTGCCTTGTCAAAGGACCCAGAGCTCGTAGGTGGCCGTCTGGAGACCAAAACCCAGGCAGTCCAGCTCCAGAGTCCAGAGCAGCGATTTTCAACCTTTTTCATCTTGTGGCACACATAAACTAATTACTAAAATTCTGCAGCACACCAAAAAATATTTTAGATTTTTGGCCTTTCTGATGAAAAATGGGCATAATTTTGATTTGTCTGCACTGGACGACTACTACTGTGTCGCATGTTGTCATTGTTGAAAATGTGGCCCTCTGAAGGAAAAGAGGTCGGTGCCCCTGACTGACTAACTAGTCAGGTGTTGCGTGTTTTTAAAGGTCTTGGTGCACACTGGTAGAAAATTGCGGAAGAAGCATAAAGAATGAAAGAAGGTCAGAGTGGCTAGACCTTGGAGAAGGAGAAGGAGGGAGACGGGGGAACTTGAAGTTGGAGAGGTGAAAGGGACCACATCCTTGTGCCATGTTAAGAAATTTGGGCTTTATCACAGTAGTAATTGGACAGCATAGACAGGTACGAAGCAGGGAAGTAGCAAGTTAAATTTTGCCTTTTTCAAATGTTGGTCTGGCTGTGGTATGGCCACAGATTTTGACGGGCCCATCCCATGATTCATAGGAGCAAACTGTCCTTGCTAAAGTGCCTCCCTGTTTGCTGAATCTGTAAAAATGCCATTACTGTTTGACAGTTGACATTACAGTGTAAGAGAAGGAAGCAATCTGTTCTCACACATTCCTGACAAGGGAAAGGTTAGGTGGTATTTGTGCAAAAGATATTGAATGTAAGATATGTGGAGAATGAAGAATAGGTCATCCGCATGCCCACAGCCTCAGAACAAAATGAATCCTGGAAGTGCAATGCGATAATGCATGGTAGGATCACACTACAGTGTACTTACGGATAAGAAAAAAGTTATTTGTGATTGTAGATAGTTTCCTGATCATTTATTTCTGCACATGTAATGCAAACAATTTCAGAAATGATTTGCAAGGTGAATGTTGTGACATCCAAGGAAACGATGAACTTGACAGTTTGGAGCCTCTTTTCTCAATCCCTGAAGTCGATTGCATGTTTCAGGTGACATTAACACATATACAAAACCTTAAAACTTTTAGCAACAATGACATCTTTGTAGTGACTCTTGAACTACAGCCTAATGGAAGGTTTGTTTATGAGCTGCGCCCCTAGTGAAACGTGAGCTTCTGAGGAGGAGGTACCAGGCCTTCTCTCGCTTCCTTTCACTTAATGCCTTGCAAAGTCCATGAGAAAATGAGTGTTGACTGAATGAAGGGTGAAGTAACAAATGGAAGGAGATTGGAGCTGCAATTTCGTTTTCTTTCGGTGTGCTGGCCTACTGCCACAGATACTCTGCAAACATGCCCTGGGTCTTGTGAGCCCCCAGTTCACGGGGAGAAGGTACAAATACAAACTTCACTTTATACAGAAGGAGGCGTACATGCTTCAATACTAAAGGGATGAGCAGGAATTGAGTTTGCTGGGAATTGCAAATCAGTAGGTCGTTCCTCACTGGCATTTCTGAAAGTGTTTTGAAAATTTGATTTCATTTGTCGGAAATTTTATTAGGGCTAAATTTAGTGAAGAGGAGCCCTCTGTGTGTATCTGGAAGACTGATGAAAACAAAGAGGATCGCAGACCTGGCATTTTATAAGTGGCTCTAACACCTAAGAGAGTATTTTAAAGAAGATGCATAAAGCATCCTTAAGTCTCTTTCTAAAAGTGCCAGTGTAGAAAAGATTTCTATTTCATAGTTATCGTTATAACATGAAGCATGTGCTTATTCTTCAGGGGGTAGAGACATACAAACAAACACACTGGTGTTGGGTGATGAAAATTATTTCATTGTGCTGCTGTTGTTGAGGACATAGCTGAGGCTGCCTGAGAAGAGGGGGTGGAGGAAATATAAACCTATTGATGATCTTCCTAGTGTCTAAGGACTTCCTTCCACTTCTAAAGTTACAGTCACTGGGCGCTAGTCCTTACAGTAAGTGTGCTGTATTCGTGGTCTCTATCTAACAGAGCCTCGGGGCCCTGCGTGAAGCTAACACGGATCTACTCTCATTCATCTGAGTCCTAGATGAGGAAAAGAAAATGTGGGACTAGAAAATAAATTCAAAGAAATAATGGCTGAAAAATTCCCAGATTTGGTGTATATGCACACGCACATATATATGTATATTTTCATATGTGTGAGTATGGATATGAGTTTATTCTAATTAGAGTTTTCTAATATGTATATATGTATATATACACATACACAGATTCAAGGAGCTGAAAAAAAACCCAACTGGAATAAACTCACATCCATACCCACACATACTAAAATCGAATCTCTGAAAACTAAAAACAACAAAACATTGCTAAAGGATGTGTCTTCAATTGGAAATTCAAAGCTATGAACGTAACTTCAAGTTTCTTTTGGAAACTAAAAGGCAATAAAGAAAACAAGGAAAAAAATTACACATTCACACCAAAAAAATAGATGTCACAATTCTTTTAATAGATGGACCTGAGGATTGGTGAAAACAGCTTCGTCACCAAACAAAGTTTCGGTTTGATTCTAAAGTCCCTGGTTTGCTCTCTGCAAAGGGAAGTCTATGGAGATTGGGGGTGTTTCTCTTCCCTGAGCTATCTGCTCACTCAGGGTGGGAACCCAGTATGTTTTGCTTACTGTTGTGTTCACAGTGCCTAGGACACCGTCTAGGTGCTTAATTTTTTTTTTTTTTTCACTATGTGAATGATGACAAGGACAAGATGGTGAGCAACCCTCAGGGCAAATACCTCTGGATGGATTGAAAATAATATTAAAAGCTTTAGGGATTTCTGCAGGAAATTTGTGATTGCCTCTCCAAGTCCCGTCTCCACTAGACCCTTGGAGGCTGGCCTGAAAGGACCACACCTAGGAGACTGCCTTTGCTACCTGGTTTCAGCCAGTGGGAGGGACTGATAGAAAATCAATAATCTAGTGGAAAGAGAGATCAGGGTAATCTTGCCACTGGCTCCCTCCTTTGAAGTCACCTTCAACTGGCTGCACCTTTTCAACGTGGGTCATAGCTGCTGCAAAGACATCTTCTCCTCTGGCCTCCTCAGGCCTGGAGGTGGCAAGAGCCCCAACACTGTCTTTCATTTCTTGTCTGTTTTTTCTTCTTTTTTTTTTATCTCACCCACATCTTAATAAATATTTCTTTTATCAAACTCTCTTCAATTCCCTGTTTGAGTGTGGCATTTGTTTTATCCCAGGAAGCCAAATTGTTCAGGTTCATCCACTTAACAAACACGTCTTGCGTTCCAGGTACGCGTGTGTCACGTGGGTTTGCGTGTTGGGGGCGGGGCGGAGAGGATGCATCTCAGAGCAGAATAAAATGGTGAAAGCTCATTTACCCCTTCCATTTAGATAATGTTGTTTCCCTTTCACCAACATTCAGGTGAACAAATGTGGGTGCTTAAAATGTTTCCTTCCCTCCCTCCCTTCTTTCTCCCTCCCCCCTCCTTCCCTTCTTCCCCTCTCTCTCTCTCTCCCTTGCCGTATAACATAGGAGGTGAGGCAAAGGAGATGGGCCCTGAAAGCCATTTTTTTCATACTAATTATCGGAAACCTAGTATGTGTTCTATAACACAACTTAGCTTGGACTAGTCCCATTCCAAGGGTTCAAACAGCCCCTGGACTCATGGCTACTGGATCGAATCATGTTGCTCTACAGCCTTGATGCAGCTTCCTCTGTCATCTGTTTTGTGCAAGGTTCTGCCCTTACTGTCTTTATCTGTTTGTACATTTCCTGCCTCAGAGATCTTACTCGTTCCAGAGGAATTAACTATATGGATGATTCTAAATAGTATAGCTCTATATAGATTGCTTATGGGTACCATAAACTCAGTAGAACTCAGTCTGCCATTGTACCCAAGAAAATGTCTTTCTTTCACTTTATGATCCAGTCACTAAGGCTTAAAAGTTTAGATTTTCCCTATCACCCACCCCTTCATATTTAACCAATCATTTCCAAATTTCACAGCTACGTTTCTGGAATACAACCCTCCTTGGATTCCTGTTTTAGGTCATTGAGGATGTTGCTACTTAATTTTCCTAATGTACAACCCTTAACCTGTTACACCTTCTTCAGAAATATTCTAAGGCTCCATATTCCCTACCAAATGAAAGGAGATAATTTTTTTATAGTTTAGAATTCACAGTGCTTTGCAATATTATCTCTATGTCTTTATTCCTATCTCCTAGTAGTTGCTTATATGTGATCTGTGTTCCAGGAAAAGAAAAAAGTTCCCTGAACATTCTTTGCAGGTTTTCTCCTTTTATGTCTTTTTCCTATTTAATTCTATACTTAGAATACTTTCTTCCTTTGTCACCTGGCTCAATCCTGCCCCTGCTCCCAAGGTCCTTCTGGTATCCACCGTCCCTATACCCTTTCTCTCTTCTCTCAGAAAAGAATGAAATGTGTTCTCTCTGGCCCTGGAACATACAATTAGCTTTGTCTTTTCTCTCTTACACTACTGACTGGCTTTTGCCTTATAGTGCGTTTCCTATAAATATTTCATTCCTTTGTGCTTGTCAATAAGTTTCCTTGAGAGTTATTTTATACATGGGAAGCCATGGAGATAGACAAGATCATTCACACCAAGGGTTTGGGAGTACAAAATTGGTATCAGCAGATATGGTATTTCAGAATTAGGTGAGGAATAAAAGTCAAGAATTCATAGGTATGGAATAAATAACTGTCTTCTCCTAACATCTTCAAATCCAGGGAAACTTGGCAGCCCCCTAGTGTGTCCATTTAGTTAATTAAATCGGACTTCTAGCTTTTCTTTTAATAGATACTAGAACAAGAACTTCTAATATAGACTTACTTTGCCAGCATGTTTTAATTACTTTTATTATTTCTGTTCATTTCCTCATACAGCGGTCTAAAAAGACATTTACCCACGTTTTGAAGTAGGTTGCCTCAATTATGTGATATAAAGGAACTTTATTCTTTTTATGTATTTCTGTATTTTCAGCTTCTTTTTCATTTTTATAATGTCTTTATATATTGCTTACCATAATATCAAGTGAAAAATAAAAAAAAAACATATCTTTGGCTGAGCTGCCTTTTATTTTCTTTCCAAAACTTTGCTTGAATGCCAACTTGCATAGCTCTTAAGATCAAGGTAACAAATAAAAGCCAAAAATGAGCTTCAGCCAAAGCACTTAGCAGGCTGTCAGAAAGTTCAATACTTGCTTCTGATTAAAACCAAAGCACGCCGAACTCTCTTGAAATCTGAGGTTCTCAAAGTAACTCAAAAGTGATAGCAAAACTCTCATCCTGAAGCCAGTTGCAACAGGTCTGTAAGGCTCCACTCACACAGTGCGGGATCTGAAAGTTTGGAGAGTTAGTTTGTAGAAGCTGGGGGTGCTTTCAGAGGTTTCAATAGGGTGTCACGTGGGGAACTTTCATAAAGAAGGTCTAGAATTCTCCCCATTGTCCCTAATTAGAAAGGACCAAATTTAGTAACTCTTTAAAAATCAGTGGAGACCAAATTTTTATGTCTGTTTACAAGTTTGTCTCTTATTTATACTCTTTTATCTCTGGAATAAAACAAAATTTTGAGAATCTAAAATTAGAACCAGAAGTTGATATAGTATTACATTTATAAAGAATCACTGTTGGAATTTGCGCATCTTATGCAAAGTGCGTGCGGATCACCTTAACTCCACGTGTGGCAGGTGGGGTAGGAGGGGATTGATTACAAAACCTCAAATGGGTAAAGCTCCTCAATTGGCAGAGGAAAAAGAGGTATAAGCAGATCCGCTTCTAAGATTTGGTCATCAAAGAAGGTCCTGCTACGCTCTGCCTCTGATGGAGAGAAGAATTGCAAGAGGCCCCATGCCTGCGGGTGAAGCGGGGTGTGTGAGGGTCTACTGATTGGTCATACACCAGCCACAGGGTGCTGTCAGGCCGCACTGCAATGGCTAGGGCAGCAGAAAGGCCTTTGGCTCTGGGTTAGATGCTTGCTTGGATTAATTCAGCTCTTCCACGGACTCTCTGGGTGACATTGAGAAAATTGTTGGACTTCTATGAAGCTCACCTGAGTTTGTTCATCTCTGCTCCTGCAGGACCTGCCATTTAGAATGTCCCCAGAGCTGCCAAACCAATGAATGAGTAAAGCAAGGGGACTCTCTGAGTCTTCAGAGAGGAAGAAGAACCTGAAGATTCCTTCTCACAAAGCACCTTCTTGGTGGTCATGGGGTGGCGGGCTTGATGATGACAATATATCATAAAGAAGGGAATAAGGGGGGAAAGAGGAAAGTGTGGAAAGTTGATTGAGACGGAAAAAGGTTGGGGAGGGGGGAAAATGCATTCTTAATTTTTCTAAGCTGGAAATACTGTGTCGGAGTTTGTGTGTTCTTTTTTCAAGGAAATATATATTTTTTAACTCTTGGTAATGACTTTCATTTTATTCTTTTGTATTATGGTTTATGTTTTCAGATCAATTTTTATAGGGTCTCTCACTTGCTATATAAAGTATTTTTAAAACTGACAAAGTGAGTTTTGCTCTCTTCCTGGTAAGCATTTCTTGCTGTGAAAGGGAGGTATTTCTGTAGGAACAGATGTTGAACCTGCTTACAAATTAGGATCTGCTATCAAGGGAAGAAAGCAATTCATTTTTGAACCAAAAATTGAATGAAATACTTTTGTAAATCAGTTGTGTTGAATACATGCTGCCTTTTGAAATAAGATTGTACACAGACCTAATTTGGTCTGTGCACAACACGCGTTATCTTTGGAGATAACAGAATGCTTTGTGCAGTCGAGTTTGTACGCTTTCTCAGAAGGAAACACGTTTAGCTGAAAAGACAAGTAATTTTTAAGCTGCTATGTCTAGTGTATAATTTAACTTAAATGGAAAATGTGCAAATGCTTTTAATGACATATTTTAACAATTGTGCAATTGCTATGTAATTATCCTTCCTATCTGTAAAGATGAAAGAAAATGAAATTCAGTGTTAAACACTTTAAGAAATATGGTTATAGCTCTACAAAAAAAATGGGTATATGAGTTCATCAATTCTTATAATAAGCATATCATAACATTCTGGACATCAAACGCCTATAGAATGCAATTAAATATAGAGTATCTGTATGTGTAGTCAATGCAAATGTATTTTTAGATTAAGAAATGAAATAGGTAAATACACTAGAGACCTTTACTTGAATAAAGTTTTAGCTTATAAATGTTATCCAAGCTGCAAGGAAATATGAAAAAAAAATTGAGGCAAATCATGAGAAGTTAATCAGTAGGAAAGGGTAAGTGGGGAAAACAAAGCAGCTCACGTGTATTGAATGCGAACTCCGAGCAGACACCACAATGGGTGCTTGGCATATGCTGTTGTATTCAATCTTTACAACATTCCACTGAGGTATTATTGCATTCATTTGCAGACAAGGTCATCCAGCTGGTCTGTGATGCTTCAGGGATTCAAACTTTGGAATACCCTGCTGCCAAGTTTATATTAGAAGTTTCAGATCGACTGAGAGAAACAGGAGGTGACTAAAATTATATAATGAGTATTTCAAGGAGGTATGAAATCTTTCTAAGTTACTAGAGCAACAGATTCTTTTGCTGTTAAATAATTTCTTATAGCTGTATATAGTCACATGTATGATTATATTTGTATGTGTTATTTCATTCATTCATTCATTTTAATGGTCAATATTTATAGAATACTCAGTCTGTTTGACCCTGTATTAGGAACGGGGGATATACGAGGCCTGTCCAAAAGGTATCCTGCCATGTGATATGAAAAATAGAGACATTCATTGAAGAAGATACAAGAAACACTATACATAAGACAATGATACCTCAGTCCCCTTCAAAGTAGGCACCTTAGGACCTCACATTGTTCTCCCAATCACCATCAGCAGCCCCATCGTATTTTCCTGAATCACATTGTTGGTCTGAAATCTCTTCCCTTTAAAAGGTGATTTTAATTTGGGGAAAAGCCAGAAATCACAAGGTGCCAAATCTGGGCTGTAGGGGGCTGAGTCACCTGGGTGATTTGATGTTTCACCAAAAAACTCTGCATGGGATATGATGCATGACCAGGCATGTTGTCATGATGAAGCTTCCAGTCACCCGTTGTCTATAGCTACGGCCTTCTGAATCATCTGAATGGTTTCCGCAGAGGAATGTTCAAGCTCAACACAAAATCTGATGCAAATTCATTGCTCTCCTTGCTCAGTTATTTTGAACGTGATGGCCTCGCACATGCTCACTCAGTGGGGTCTACTGCCCCCACTGACAAGTACAGTGAAGTGAACAAGTACATTGTCCTTGTTCACACATGCGCGTTCCAGTCCACTCTCCTTGGGTGCCAGGTTACATTGATGTTGTGCAAACTATTTTGTTGTATTAACAATGGCTAGACTTTTTCCAGACAGGCCTGAATATCAGTGAACCTTCAGGGAACCTAAGTTCTGGTAAGGGAAACAAACAACATAATAGCAGATATTGGTTGAATATCAGAATTACATGGGATTTAACTTAATAATCTAAATATTAAAATACATTTTTGGAAAATGTCTTCCAGCCAGTCTGGACACGTATTTCTGGGTTTTGTACACTCATATACATGTGGACTCGCTACAGGGTCAGGTGTGCACTGGGTTTCTGTAGAGAGTAGGCGGTCTGTGACAAATTTTTATTTACAAGAATAAATCTGGTCAACTTCTCAGGAATCACTCAACCTTTGGTTTAGCTTTCTGCTAAACTCTCAGAAGATGCTTGGCAACACCCGGAGACATTTTTGATTTAACCACTAGGAGAGTAGTGCTATGGGTGTTAGTGAGTCCGGACCAGGGATCCTGCTAACCACCCTGAAATGCAAGGACTGGCCCTTCCCCCTGCCAACACACACACACACACACACACACGAGTTAGCCAACTCAAAGCGTCAATAGAATTCTTGAGAAATACTGCACCAAACACAGGGAAGGACAAGGTGCAGGTAACTTGGAGAACACTATTATGTAATTATACTTCCCAAATCTGGGAGATTAGCTTTCCCAAAACGCCCATTATAGATGTCTCTGTTGAGATACACAAACCTCATGATGGAAACTATAAACAGGAATAGAAGTTGCAATGAAGCTTCAGGAAAAGCCCTTATGTGTTCAAGTTGACTATAACAGGACAATAAACATGACATAGTAAATAAATTTACTGTCAATAATGTCTCACCAATTACAAGTGAATAATAATGGTTACTGAAGAAGTGATTTCCACTCCTTCTTCCTTGCTAACCAGGAAACTTGCAAAATGTTCCTTCCCTCAAATATCCAGAAGATGCTTATACATGTATTCTTCTTATAAACAATATGCACAGTAAAGTATTTTATCTTCTGTAGCCACTCTTCTGTTCTTATCATTGCTATTGTTGGTGAGGGGCCTTGGGCGTGCAATGAATCAATCACAATTACTACAAACCGTTGTCATTGATTTATGTCATCTCTTATTTGCATTTTATTTTCAATATTTGTCTCTATCTCCTAAGCTGATTCCTTTTTTCCCACCAGATAGGCCAACTTGTATGCAAGTGAATCGAAGAACAATATGAACTATCGTTTTGTACGTTTTTAACTGACAGCAATTGAGTTGTGTTGTTCTTCTTATTCTGCTTCTTCCATGTTAGATTCAGTTATGTTTTAGACTTTTAGCCTTAGCGATACCTGTGGAAATTGTGCATTCTTTTGACGGCTGCCTGCATTTTTGATGTGTTATCTATGTGTTACCTAATTGATGGCCGTATTTCTAACGTGGAAACAGTGTGGAAGTGCACATTCTTACCTGTTTTCTCTCCGCGTCTATAAGATTCTTTGGAGTATATTGCCAGGAATGTAATAGCTAATGAATAGCATATACACACAGCCTGTCTTTCATTTGTTGCTGACAAATTGCTATCCAAACTAGCTGTGTTATTTACACTTTTAGCAGTGTAAGGTTTTTTTCCCTACCTTTCTATAACTCTTCTCTGCAATCTAAATAGCCATTTTACACAGTTTTTTCTCCTCGAAACTCCAACACCAGCTTCCTGCCCTCCCACGCAGCTCCCCAACTCACATTTCCACAGCTGCATTCGCTGACCTGTCTGCTCATCCTCCTTTGAACACATGGTCTTTTCTATTATCTAAGTCAGCTTCTCCACAGACGGCACCTGAAGACGGCATTCCCCAGATTATTTCTGCTCTCACATATCATCAGCCCCTCCCTCTCCCCTGGATCATCCCCATCCACGCACAAACACACCAGAATGGTGGGGGGCGGGGCGACCTTCCGTTCCCCTCCTGCAATGAACGCTTTTTCCATTCCTTTCCAAAAAATTCTTAGAATTATCTGTAGTCACAATCTACACTTCAGTTCTAACATACTACTGCTTTTCTCTATTTTCTAGAAACACTGGTTTTGTTGTTGTTTTATTTATTTATTTTTTTTCAGATCCTTATACTGCCTCTTCCTTCTCACAGAATGCTTGTAGCTTGGCCAACTTTTTATTATAACACCTTACAGTTAAATAAAATCCCAGGAAAGAGTCCTTCTTTAATTCCCAATCTAACCATCCAATAATTATGACTGATACTCTATTGTATCTCTCCCCTCATAAACCACTGCCTGATATTTTCGTGCTTGCTTATTGTCTGAGATGTCATCTCACTCATTAGACTGCCAACTCCATGACTTAGGGACCTTTTCTGTCTTGTTCTGCTGCATCCACAGGGACCTAGGACAATGCCTGCCATTTTTGTCATATTCAGTAAATACATATTGAATGAAAGAATGAAAGTCTTTTTGTTTGAGTGAAGTTTTGGTTTTAATCTGAGTTGTAAGAACATAGCTCTCAGCATGATATGTAAATGTACTCATTAAAAATATTTATAAGATGCAAGCACACTTTCAATAGCTCAAGAATAAAATAATTTATCTCGCAGAATTAGCTTCTGAAGTATAAGTGAAAGACAAAAGACTATTCATAGTTTCAAATTGTCCTTTTTTTCTGGAAATAGTTAAACTGTTATGTTGTCAGTATAATATAAGAAGTCAGTTTGATGTAATCTACTTTACTCAATTTTATACAATTCTAGAACATTCCTTCTATGAGCCATGAATCTAATTTATATATACTCTCATAAGCAGCTAGTTGGCTTAGACTGAAAGTTATATATTTGGTTAGAAAGTGCTTGTCCTGTACATAAAAGTGGAAATTGTAGTGCTATAAAATCCTATCAGTTTTCCCAGAATTTTATTTATTCATTTATATAACAAATATGCATTGAACTCCCTCAAGGTTCCAGGCACCTGGCACTTCTCTAGGCCCCTGAGATTTGTCGCTGAAGTGAAAACAAAGATTGGGGGAGCCTTTGTGGAGTTTACATTGCAGTGTTTTGGGGGTGTGAGCACATTGGGAGGCAGAAAATAAACTATAAATAGTAACCATACACAAATAATATATAAATATAAATTCTAAATATAAAACCATGAAAACAGACGTGTTAGAAGGTGACCAACACTGAGAAAACAACGCCCACAGGTAGGGGCACGGGATGCATTGGAAAGAGGTCAGGACTGACCTCGTGGGGGAGACACCTGAGCAACACCTTGGAGGGGAGGCAGGGAGCTGCAAAAGCTCTAGCTGTGAGTTAAGAACCAGCACTGGAGGTAGTGGGGTTCAGGTGAAGTGGGAGAGAGAGACAGTGGCAGATGGTGAGATCAGAGTGGTACTGGGTGCCATGACCTGTGAGGCCCTGTAGGTCCCTGCGGTAGAAGCTTGGGGGCCCTCCCCGAATCCCCACGTCAGGCATACGCACTGCTCCCCAACCGCCAAGAGTGCTCAGCAGACAGGAGCCACGCGACCTGGGAGCAGCCCTCTTGCACACAGCCAACTCGCGAGGTGTTGACAGGTGGGAGGGTTTAAAAAGCTGGTCTGCTGCCTCTTGCGGGAACAGCTCTGGGATCCACGTGCACACCAGACCCCTGTTGCTGTGGGTCCGTCCGGGCAGATGTTCCCCGAGATCACATCCTTTTCTTGACGCCTTCCTTTTCTCTACCTTACCTCCCTCCCTCCTGTGCGGCCGCACTGGGTATTACACCTTCACTGTGTCACTGTTACAGGAATCCTTGTCTCAGGTTCTGCTTGTAGAGAACCCAAACTAAGTCAGTCATTATAAGGACTTTACTTTTATTCTGTGAGTGAAATGGGAGCCGCTACAGTGTTGGAGACGGGACACTGTCTGCTGATATTCAGAATCGCCCATCTCACCCGAGTGTTGGGGAGAGACTGAGGGAGAAAAGGAGGGGAGCAGAGAGCAGGAGGCTATGATGGCAATCCAGGTAAGAGTGATAGACTGTGGCCTGGTGGCAGCAAAGGTGATGTGAAGCGTCTGGCTTCTGGAGGTATTTTGAAATAAGATACAGAATATCCTGACAGATTATGTAAAATATTGGCACTAACTGTAAAGGATAATAGTGTGCTCAGGGAGGTTAGTTGATTAAGTGGTCAATTTGCTGAACAGCATCCTTTGCACTTCATTCTTCATAGAAGCAGTACTTCATTAGCCATTTGTTTGATTTTGATTCATTGTTTCTTCTCTATAACACTATGGTAATTTTAAAAAGAGTTATATTGAGATCAGTTTCCTTCTACTGAGATCAGCTACAAAATATTTGTAAATTTAAAAAGCCTATGCAAAGGAAACTAAAGACCTAAGTGTGTGTGTCGGGGGGGGGCGCTCTTTGGGCAGCACAGCCCCCCCACAACCCCTGCACTCTCCCCGCTCTCTGCCACAGATGAGAATAAGTCTACCAAGACAAAATCTGCTTGGGGAGGAAAGATGGCCAATCTCAAAGGAGAAGGACCAGGAGCCTGGAGCCTGTTCCTCGGTGGGCTTTTATTGGGTTCATTTGCATAGCAATACAGGTAAAGCTCATCAATCATTGTCAGGCAGTAATGATCAAACAATAGATAACATTCAAAGAACTGTAAGGGTTTATCCTGAGTCAGGGTAAGATAGCTAAAGGACCATAAAACTTTGGGGAAACAACTTGGACCCTTATCATTTAAATTGAGAGTATTCTTAGCAAAGCAGGTTTCACAGGATTTTATGCATTCTTTCTTAGGCCTGATCACTGGGAAACCCACCCTTTCCAGCACAGGCTCCAGTATTGTTTCAGGCTTAAATCAGGCAGGGGAAGTAAGGCAGCCAAGAGATTAGCAGACAGAATGAGGACTCAGGCTATGTCAAAGCTCAGGGGCGAGGGTCCATCACACCCTTTTTCTGTAGCCCCCAAGGCCTTCCCTGAGGGCCTCTTTGTGACCATGCCTGTCTTTGGTTGTCCCTTGAGGAATCTTACTCATCATTAGCTAACCAGTTATCCGCCTGGGGCCAAGCAGGGTAAAGTGAAAAGGGGCAGAGACAGCGCCCCTACAAGGAAGATAAGCTTTGTCTCCTTAGTGGCTTCTGGTCCCAAGGTTGTTTACTCAGCCTTAGCCATGGAGGGTTACAGCTTCTGAAACCAGGCAGGGCAGTTCTCAACACCTAAGAATAGTTCACCAAGAGGAAACGTTAAGCCAGACATCTTGTCAGAGAACCTATCTAAACCACTGATGTTTCCTTTGCTTGTCTTGGAAATGGATCTGTGCTTTAGTGGGTATTTTACCTTCCATGTGTTTTATGCTTCAAATATAATTCCAGAGAGATTTCCTACTTTTGTCTAGATTCTATGACTTTTAATGTGGATCTAGTTTGACATGAAGAAGTTTGAATCTGATAAACCCCAGATTACAAACTGCTATCAGAACTGTGTAGGTGTAAATTCTATCAAAGAGGCCATTAGTAGCCTGAGTGTTTACTTTCCTGCATTGTATAGAGAAGGAAGTTAAACACAAATCCTGCCTGCACCTATACAAAGACAGTTCCTATTATTCTATCAAGGTGCAAAGTAGACAAGAAATCACTTATTGAATAGTAAAACATTCTTTCTCATTCCTGCTTTGACTTCTTCCCCTAATCCCATTCAACTCTCACTACACCCACTGAACGTGAGAAATTAAGAGTTAGGGTGAAATTTTATCTTCCTAAAAGTACAGCATAATATCACATCCCATCTGCCCTTTAAAGGGAGCAAGGTACAGGGAATTAATTCAAAGACTATGACATAAGGGAAAGAAATGTACATTTTTCTTTCCCCTGTGTTTCTAGGTAAGCGAGAGGATGAAACCTTTGTAACTGAACTTTCAAAAGCTTTCATTGCCTTAAGATTCTATTCCTATTTTGCAAACTGCTTCACCAAAAATATCAAATGAAGTTCTAAGAAGGAATCTCATATTGTTAACTGCAATTTAATTTCAGGAACTGAAATGCCATAGCTAAATCAAAAAAATGTGTATACCATTCAAAATTAAATTTTATTGTATATCCTTAGAATTCCATGGAGATCTCTGAAGTAACTGTTAATGAAATAAAAGCATTCAGTGAATGCTGTGCTTCCAAATTAAATCGATATCTTATTTATCAGTGTCTCTGTAAGAGTCACCACTTTATGACTCACAAGTAGGCACTTAATAAAAACTTTTATTGGCAACACATGAGGAAACTTTTGCTCACCCTGGTAACAGGCTCTTTACCTCCTAGCTTGACTACTTCTTGAGAAAAGTCTTATAAACATATTTCATGTCTAAGCCTCATTTGTTTCCTTATTAATGTCATGCTGCTCAACATGTGACTTGGTGTCTACATTGGGGCTACGTAGAGTAATAGAATCTGTCTCTCTGCACAGGCAAGCAGAGTTTATAGTTAATTTCCTTCTCTATACATTGCAGGAAATCTAACACTGATGTTCTCTTAGATATGAATCTAAACCTACACAGTTCACCTGATAGTTTATAACCTTGATGTTACCAGACTCCTCCTTCCCTTACTAAGTCTTCTTATTTCCTACTGATCTTGCACATGCCTATAAGAAGCAAGAGTCTGATTAAGTTGTCTCTCTCCTGTACTTCTGTGATTCTTGGCTTAAAAACCTGCCCTGAGTAATAAATTACCCTTAGCTGTTGTTTTTCCAGTGAAAAGTAAAAGTATATCACAAATCTTTCTCTTTTTTGACTTTAAATTGTTTTTATTTTCAATTACAGTCGACTTTCTATATTATGTTAGTTTCAGTCATACAACTCAGTGATTAAACATTACACAACTTAGTAAGTGATAATGCTGATAAATCTAATGCCTATCTGACACCATACACGGTTATTATAATATTGTTGACCATATTGCCTATGCCTTAGTTTATATCCCTGGGACTATTTTGTAATTATAAATGTGTACTTTATAATCCCTTCACCTTTTTCGCCCATTCCCTCAATCTCCCTCCCATTTGGCAATCGTCAGTTTGTTTTCTGTATCTATGAATCTGTTTCTGTTCTGTTTGTTCGTTTTTGTTTTGTTTTGTAGGTTCTATAAGTGAAATCATATAGCATGTGTCTTCCTCTGTCTGACTTATTTCACTCAGCACAATACTTTCTAGGTCCATCCATGTTGTTGTAGATGGCAAAATTTCATTCTTTTTTACAACTGAGTCACATTCTATTGTATATATGCTCCACTTCTTTAACTATTCTTCCAGTGAGGGACACAGGTTGCTTCAATATCCTGGCTATTGTAAATAATGCCACAGTGAACATATGGATGGATATCTTTTAATTTAGTGTTTTGGGTTCTTTTGGATAAATACCCAGAAGTATTTACCCAGAAGTAAATACCGAGAAGGACCAGAATTGCTGGGTCCTTCTTTGTCTCTCATTATACAGCCTTTGTTTTAAAGTCTTTTTTGTCTGGTATAAGTATTGCTACCCCAGCTTTTTGTTTGCTTATTTCTTTTTTCATTCCTATACTTTCAGTCTCTGTGTTTCTTTTGATCTGGTGAGTCTCTCGGAGGCAGCATATGTAAAGGTTTTGTTTGTTACCCATTCAGTCTCCATATGTCTTCTGATTGGAGCATTTAATCCATTTGCATTTAAAGTAATTGTTGATACATGAGTCATCTTCCTGACTGGTCTCGGTATTTCTGTCTCAGAGCTGCTGATAGCAAGATGTCTTCAGGAAATGCTAAAATTGGGCACTCTGCTCCCAACTTTAAAGCCACAGCTGTCGTGCCAGATGGTTGGTTCAAAGACATCAGCCTATCTGACTACAGAGGAAAATACGTGTTCTTCTTTTACCCTCTTGCCTTTACCTTTGTATGCCCCATGCAGCTCACTGCTTTTGGTGATAGGGCAGAAGAATTTAAGAAACTCAACTGCCAAGTGATTGGTGCTTCTGTGGATCCTCCTTCTGTCACGGGGCATGGATCAGTACACCCAGGAAACAAGGAGGACTGGGGCCCAGGACCGTTCCCTTGCTGTCTGACTCCAAGCTTGCCATTGCTCAGGACTAGGGGGTCTTAAAGGCAGATGAAGGCATCTCATTCGGGGGCCTCTGTATCACTGATGATAAATGTATCCTCCACCAGATCACCATAAACAACCATTCTGTTGGCCACTATGTGGGAGAGACTGAGACTAGTCCAGGCTTTCCAGTTCACTGGCAAGCATGGGGAAGTGTGCCCCGCTGGCTGGAAGCCTGGCAGTGATGCCATCAAGCCCGATGTCCAGAAGAGCAAAGAATATTTCTCTGAGCAGAAGTGAGCCCAGGGCCATGTCAGGGTCATGCAGCAGTAGATAGCCATGAGAACAAAACCTCTTTATTTTTAATTTTTATTGTCATATTTAAAATGCAAGATCTTAAACTAAGCTCAAATGTGGTCTGGGACAGAACAGGCCTTTCCTGCAGGGTTTGGGGAGGCCAGTTTCTTCTTCTGGAGAAAATGGTCTGAACTTACAGAGCAGACCAACTGATATGCACAGTAGTGTAGCATCACCTTCGACACTTTGTAGTTTCTAATAAACTTGAACTGAGAAAAAAAGTAATTGTTGATAGATATGTATTTATTGCCACTTTATTGTTCAAATTTTTGATTTTTTTTTCCTTTTTCTTCTTAGAAAAGACCCTTTAACATGTTTTTAGTATTGGTTTGGTGATGATGTACTCTAGCATTTTCTTGTCTGGGAAGCTCTTTATATATCCTTCAATTCTAAGTGATAGCTTTGCTGGGTAGAGTAATCTTGGTTGTAAGTCCTTATTGTTCATCACTTAGAATTATTTCTTGCCAATCCTTTCTGGCCTGCAAAGCTTCCGTGGAAAAATCAGCTGACAGTTTTACGGGAGCTCCCCTGTAGATAACTAACTGCTTTTCTCTTGCTGCTTTAAAGATTCTTTGTCTTTAACCTTTGCCATAAATTATAATGTTTCTTGGCGTGGACTTCTTTGGGTTCATTTTGCTTGGGACTCTGTGCTTCCTGAACTTGTATGTATATTTCCTTCCTGGATTAGAGAAGTTTTTCATCATTATTTTTTCACATAGGATTTCACTTTCTTCTCCTTCCAGTACCCCCAGGATACACACATTGGTATTCTTGAAGCTGTCCCAGAGGCTCCTTACCCTATCCTCTTTTTCAGAGGGGAATATATATTTTTTTTTTTTTACTGTTCTGGTTGGATGTGTTCTGCTTCCTTATCTTCCAAATCTCTGATTGGTCTTGTGCTTTATCTATTCTACTATTGATTCCCATAATCATGGAATGGATTCTTCATTTCAGTACATATATTCTTCATTTCTGACTGGTTACTTTTTATGTTTGCCATCTTTATTTTGATATTTCCTATCTTTTTGTTCAAGTTATCTCTAAGTTCATATACTCTTTCCCTAAGTTTATTGAGCATCCTTATAACCAGTGTTTTGAACTCTTTATCACATAGATTGCTTGTCTCCATTCTGTTTAGTTCTTTTTCTGGAGCTTTGTTCTGCTGTCTTTATTTGGGACATGTTTCTCTGTCTTATTTTGGCTGTCTCTCTCTCATTTTGTTTCTATGTATTAGGTAGACCTGCTACATCTCTCCATCTGCCAGGCTTAGTAGACTGGCCTTATGTAGTGGGTGTCCTGTAGGGTCCAGTGGCACGGTCTTCTTGATTATCTAAGCTGGGCACTCCAGGTGTGCCCCCCTACCATGTGGGGGTTATGTATACCCTCCTGTTATAGTTCAGCCTTGATAGGTGTTGGTACCTCAACAGGAGGGATCTACCCCCAGGCTGATTGTCTGTGAGGACTGTCTGCAACCACTGTGGAGGAAAAGCTGTGCAGGGGCTGATCCCTTGAAGCAGGACTTACTTCAGCAGGACTCTGGTGCCAACTGCATCTATTCTTTGAGTGTGTTGTTTGTGAAGGTAGATGGGTGGCGATTTGATGTGATCTGAAGCTGTCCACCAGATGCGCTGGCTTCAGGGCCTCCCAGAAGGTAGAGGCCAAGATCAGCTGCCACCTGTGCTCTTCCCAGGGCCACCAAGCATAAGGTACAAAGTGATCTGCAGATGGCTGCTACTTGTGCTGGGCTTTTTGGTGCCCAAGAGAGGCCAAACGACCAAAGCTGGCTGCCAGTAGTGCTGGACCTGGGGCCACTTAGCAAGAGGTCCAGGGCATGCTGAGGCCAGATGCTGCTTGTTTGAGAGATTTTAGTAAAGTCCAAAGCATGAGCCAAATAGTCTATTTATATGGAAAAGCCACTGAGAATGGCTTGAGTGGGCCTGTCGGCTGGGTGGGACGGAGGTCTCAGGGAATCACAAGGGCCAGGTGAACAGTGTTAGCTAGGTTGATGGGAACTTAGATATGGCACCTGGCCGCCAACTCTGCGGGGAGGTCTCAGAAAAGTGACAATGGCCTCTGCCAGCACTTGTCAGGCGGAAAGCTGCCCCTCCATCTCTTTCCCTGATGCCAGACAACTCAGTTCTTTCCCATATGTCTGCGGTGCCCTTCAAGCTTCTGCCCCAGTGCTGGAGCTTAGAGCAGACAAGTGCAAGTATTGTACATTTATGTTCTTTAAGAGGCATGCCTGGGTTTTCAGGAGCCCTCCGTCTCACTCAGCCACAATGCCCACTGGTTTTTACAACCTAGGTCATAGGACGTCTCTTCCTGGCACTGGAACCCTCAGCTGGGGGGTCTCGCGTAGGTCTGGGGCCCCTCATTCTTCAGGGGGGACCTCTACAGCTGAGATACCCTCTGGATTTGTACCTGCCACATGTGGATGTGGGACCAGCGCAGTCCTAGTCTTCACCGTCTACCAGTCTTGATGTGGCATCTTCTTCATGTTAGTTATAGGGCTTCTGTTCGGCTAGACTTCAAGGGGTTCTGAATGATGACTGTTCTGTAGTTTAGCTATAATTTTGATGTGGCTGTGGGAGTATGTGAGTACCATGCTTACCTGCACCATCATCTTGACCAGAACGTCTCCCCAAACTTTTCTTCAAACAGCGGAGGAGAAAGGTGACTGAGAGAATACGAGTCAGACCAGAATAAGTTCTTCATTTTAATAGAAACAAAGAGCTTGTGGGTTTCCATGGGTGAGGACAATTAATTTTGATCAAGGGAATTAGGAAGAATGTTCAGAAAACATTTCAACTGTACAAAGAAAGACGAACAGGATTTCAACATCCTTAAAAGTGAAGAACTTTGTAGGCAGAAATTGTCACGAGCAAAATTCAGGAAGGACCATTATTTTTGGCAACAGAGGAGGAGGCAGAAGATGAAATTAGAAAGCTGTTGGGTCCAGGCCTTGAAAGGCCTTAATTGACAGACTAAAGAGTCTGAGTTGTAGTCTGAAAAATGCTTAACGATTATCCCGTCAAATATTTCTGTTCTACTCTTTCTTCCCTCCCTTTTCAGGGGTCCCACTAGGTCTCCATTATACTTTATACCTATTCTCAAATCTGTAATGTTCTTTGTTTGTGTGTTTTGCCTATCTCCACTTTAATCTTTAATATTTTCTTCCTTTTGCTAGATTTGGATTTAGTTTGTGCTGCCTTTTCTAGTTCTGTAAGGTATAAAGTTAGGTATTGATTGTAGATCTTTCTTTTTTAATGTATACATCGACACCTATACATTTGTTTCCTGAGGACTGCTCTAATTGCACTTCATAAATGTTGGCATGCTGTGGTTTTGTTTGGATTTCTCTCTAAGTACTTTCGAATTTCTCTCCTGATTTCTTCTTTGACCCTTTGTTATCCTGAGAATATGTTTTTTAATTTCCACCACTTTGTAAATGCTTCATTTTTTCTTTTGTTATATTTTATTATTATGTGTGTGTCCAAGAACAAAGATAACAATTGGGTTTTTAAATACATTAGTCTCTTAAATCAAGTAGAAAACAAAAAATAGAGCTACAAACCAAAGTTACAATATAATCGTCTATGTATTTACTTTAACAGAGAAATTTGTTTCTTCATTAGGCTTTCCAGTATACATGCTTTTTTAAAATCCTCACCTGAGGATATATTTATTAATTTTGAGAGAGAGAGAGGTGGGAGGGAGTGGGGGGGGGACAGAGAGAGAGAGCAAGAATGAGAGAGAGCATTGACGTTAAAGAGACACATTGATCAGTTTCCTCTTGTGCACACCCTGACCTGGGGTCAAACCTGCAGTCTTTTTGTGTATGGAATGACGCTCCGGCCAGCTGAGTTACCTGGCCAGGGCTCTCTGTAATTTTTATCGTATTCAGTGATACAGCTGTGACCATAACAATTCTAGCATTTCATCATCATTACTTCATCTGGCTACCAGCTGTGCACCAGATGCACTGCTCAGCTTCAGGAATATTGTAGTGAGAGCTAGAATTTACCCGGAGGCTTCAGGGTCTCGCCACCGAGTGAGCTGGGAGCTGCAGGAGGAGCAGGCGCTATCCAGGCCAAGAGAGGGCTGAGGGCTGGGGACAATCCACCTGTGCAAAGGCCTTGAGGTGGCCTGTGTGAAGCGCTGCTGCAAGTCTGTGTGAGTTCAAGGAGACAGAGAGCATCCTTCCCATTGACTCAGATTCAAACCCTGTCATTTCCCACCTATCAATTTTCCTAAGCCGATTTTGTAAGTATAGGGCTTGACTCAGAATTTCAGTCCCGTCACTGCTTATAGTTCTGTGATCTGGTCGAACGGCTTGAAGTCCAGTTTCTCTGTCTTGTGATGTGAGGTTAAGAGAGGCTGTGCAAATAATTGGACCAACTCACAGGCTGTGGGGAAAGCTCAGTGAATATTTACGACACACCTGACTCCGCACCGTAAGTAGTACTTAGTATTGTACACTGGTATTTTCTGTTATGCATGTTATCTCTCCTTTTGTTCAAAGTTGACATGACAGTAGACACAGGGCAGGCTAATGCATAAGGTCACAGGCTTTGCCATTGAACTTGGTGTCAGGTAATGGCTAGCTCCTCTAGTTGCCTGCTGTGTGACCTTGGGTAAGTCACTTAACCTTTCTGAGCAGCATTTACTTTATCCACAAAGTGGCGAGGATGATTCTAGACAAGCTTCCAATATGTGCTTGCGCATGAGCCTGCTGGCCAGGAGAGTGGGAACGGAGCAGGGATGGAGAGGGAGAGAGCAGCAGGTGCGGGAGAAACTGTGAACTTGCCCTTCACACATCTGTCCTGTTGGATTTGTGCAAGAAACATATCTTCCTTTCGCGATTAAGACAAAGATGCTCCAGAAAGTGAAAAAGTTAAATGAAATAAAGGTATACCTTCCTCCTGGGGTATAGTGAGCAAAAATGAATTACTACACGTAAAGTGATTAGACTGTGGCCTGGTATGT
Source organism: Micronycteris hirsuta (assembly GCA_004026765.1). Lineage (NCBI taxonomy): Eukaryota > Metazoa > Chordata > Mammalia > Chiroptera > Phyllostomidae > Micronycteris > Micronycteris hirsuta. Next base: position 46,006 of record PVJI01004606.1, on the reverse strand, counting down.
GGTCAGTGCTGAGCAAAATGTTGGTTGTTATAACAACTAATAATAATAATATTATTATTGTAGTATGACCATCACTATTACTTTTCTAGCAACCTTACAAAATTATTAACACTTGTCTAGTAACTTCAAAAGAAACAGGGTCCCCTTTAATATTGGAATTAGGGGGCCTGGTGGCCCAGGGATGCTGACAGTGGCTTGTCCCAGGGAGAAAAGGGAGAAGCCCCAAGGCAGTTCCGGGCAGGGCGTCAGTCCCTGGACCACCCCCACACCGTCATCTAGTGCCACAGGCACTGGGGGCTCCTCTGCACTGAGGTGAGAAGGCAGATGTGTCCCTTTAGTCTTGTGACTGGGGCGCCCTTCTCCCCAACATCTGGGGAGAACATGTTGGGTGGAGACTGAGTCAGGGCCAAGCAATGGAGCCTCCAGCTGTAACTTACAGCACCCCCACCCCCCACCCTGAAAGGCTAGAAAACAGGGGATAAGGGTCCCAGATGCCAAGAGATGGAAGCTGGTCTTGTGGGTGCACAGGTGGATGGCTGTATGGCGGGGACTCTCCTAGGACTTCTCCTTGGGGCAGGCTGGGATTCCTGAGCCCTGGCCTGGCGCAGGGGTCGGGGTGTCAAGAGGATTTGGTTTGACTGTTCAGATGAAGTCCTTAAAACAGGCATGTAAGAATTTCTCAGGAGGGGCTTCATGAGTGTCAGGAATAACAAGGGTCTCGATCCCCAGTAACTGGGAAGAAAACTGCGGAGGAGCACCAGCAGAGACCCTCGGGAAGCTGAGGCCCTTGAGCACCTGTTTCAAGTTCATGACCACGCTTCGGGTTTGGGGTTCTTGAAAGGTAGGAAGAAGGAAATGGGAAACAGCCTGGATGGTGGTGAGGGCTTGGGGCTGACTCATGTCTTGTGGGACTAACATGTTGAATAGTTTGAACGGTGCTTTTTAAGAAATAGAATCCAGAATCATGTGCAGGACCGAAGAAAGGTCCCTACAAGTGAGGGACCCTGTGCTTTTGGCTCCTATAGCTTCCCAGGAAATCCACCGCTGGTGGTGAGTCAAACACAAGGTTTTAGCACGAAAACCTCTGTCTGCGGCACTGCTCTGCCCAGGCAAGCTGTGTGACCTCCACCTGGCAACGGGTCCCACAATGAATTTCAGACCCCAGTGCCTTAAAGGACTTGTGTCCGCATAAGAAAAGGACAGTGACAACCTCGAGCATTTCCTCCCCAGGAACAGATGAATGGCCTGAGGATCTTTAAAGATTCCAAATAGGCTGCTGGGCCCTATTTAATGCTGTTTGAACTGATGTGCCCGTTTAAGCTTTGTAACATCTGCTTAACGCGTCTCTTTTTATTCCAGTTTCAAAGCATATTCCACATCACACACACAAAAAAAGGCCAAGAATAGGGTAAAACTTTTCATTTTAGTAAAGAAACCCTCTTCTTTGTTGGCTTCAAGCACCCCTCCCCCCCAGTCTGTACTATTCTGGCCTGAAATCCATGTGGCCACATGCGTGTGTATGCATGCATACTCTTGGTGTTTCTTTCTGGATCTTCTCCCCGCATTACCTGATGCTGACCACAACCACATACACTGACAAGCATCAGTGTCCAAATTAGTGCTTTGCTTTGCTGGCTTTGATCATAACTTCACTGTGCCCTAACCCCATCCAGATCAATCCAGCATCAGGTCTGGCTTGGCCCAGGGGCTCACATTATATCATTATGAGTCATTTGAGCTCTGCTTTCCATGTAGCCTCACTCTCAGGTTAGTTTGTTCTGTGTTGTGGCCTTGGCAGCCCCCAGTGGGTGAAGAACTTCCCATTTGCATAGTTTTGTTGTAAGTCCTGGAATGGATTTGCTGATCTTGGGTCACATATTCATCCTCAAACTGGTTACTGAAGCAAAGGGGATGGAATCTGCAACTGTTTGATTCTGGTATTGGGGAAGGTTAACTTCTCCCAAACCACATGGACTAGGACAGGCTGCAGGGTCTTCAGAGGAAAAAAGAGGAGCTGTTGGCGCGAGGACATAGAGAGCAGGCAGGAAAAAACACTCAGATATCCACTACCCCCCCACCCTACCCCCGGCAGTGAAGCATCCTGAATCTAATTTTACCCCGTAACTGATGCAAAAGCCAACTCAAAACCCCTAAGGGCCACACATAACACCAGGGGTTATGGAGCAGAATTGAGAGCCAAATGGAGACATGGCAGGGAACAAGCAGAGTAGGAGGAACACAGGGTTTCCGGCTGGGACTGCTGGCCTGGGGGCTGTGGACTGGGCACAGACACAGGTGCCCGGGCTGTGACTCCAGAATGTTCACTAATAAGGAACAGCAGGCAGCAATAAGATGAGGGCGCTGGACAAATTCTACTGGGAGTTTGTTAGAAATGTAGCATCTCGAGCCCCACTCTAGACCCCCTGCATCACAGTCAGAATTATAGTCGGGCACACACGATTCACACGCAGAGCTAGTGTGAAAGACATCGCCTGTCTCTTAGCCCTCACATTCAGGGATGGAGGGACTTATCTCAGCTTCAGTTCCGGCTTCCTGGAAAGCAGTGTGGCCGGGGGCATGATGAAGCCTGCAAAATATTCACGCTCTTTGATGCAATGTGTCTGCTCCTGAGAAAATTAACAAAATCATCCGATGCAGGGACAAAGAAATCAGAGCCGCACACGGGCTGGGGCTGTGGGGGAGGGGCAGGCCGCTCTGAGAGGGATGACTCGGGGCAGGGGGCTTGGCTGAGTTCCAGGAGGGTGGTCAGAGATGCCCCCTGACCCGCGAAGACGGTGGACTGGAGAGGGGGTGATAGCTCAGGCTGCCGGAACGAAGCGCCACCGACTGGGAGGTTTAGACAACACAAGTTTATTTTATCATGCTTCTGGAGGCCGCAAGTCTCAGGTTGAAGTTCCCCAGAGTCAGTTTCTGGTGTGGACGCTCTTCCTGACTTGCAGCCACTGCCTCCTCGCTGTGTCTTCTCACCGCAGACAAAGTGAGCCCGGGCGCCTCTTCCCCTACTCCCAAGGGCACCAGTCCCCGGGATCAGAGCCCCGCCCCTTTGACCTCCGTTAACCTTGGGCTCCTGCTCACAGGCCACGCTGGGGGTTAGGGCTTTTTGGTTCTTGTTTTCTTTTTCTTTTGCTTTCTCCTTTCTTCTCCATTATTCTTTTTTGTCCTCTTCTCACTATTCTTTTTTCCTCTCTTTTTCTCACTTCCTTACTTTAATTCACTTAGTTTACATTTTTATTCTTTAAAAAAAATTTTTGTTTTTCTCATCAAAAAAAACCTTAGATCGCAATTTTAATGAGCAATGTTTGTACCATTAGTGTTGTTGGTAGAGTTAGTACAGATTGTTCGCATTGTCACTATAGCTGTTGTTTTTAGCATAGTTCATAAGCATAAATCGGCATTGTTAATGTCTTGGTATAGTTAGTATTATTTGTTAGCATTGTCAGTAACCATAATTAGCATTGGTAGTTAGTACTGTCAACCAGTATAGTTAGCAAATCAATGTGTTGCACGACCTGGCAGCCATCTCTGACCACCAGGAGGTCCACACTGGACGTTGCAACCCCCTGGGCACCACTGGAGGTGGAAGCCAAGGGCAGGTTGAGCCAACACATTCTGCCCGGGACAGAGGTGGCTGTCAAAGCCATGAACCAGCAGGGCTCCCCCAGCTTCCAGAGACTTCCCCTGTGGCACTTCCAGTGCATAAGGGCATTCAGTCAGCAGGGTACAGTCCAGTTATTCGAGGTGAGAACACCAGAAGAAGACTCTTCCTCATCATGGAGCCCCTTCGCAGAGGGGGCCTGTTTGACTGTCTGGAGGACCACTGCCGCATGACCAGAATGAGGTCCGAAGAGTTCCCATCAGCTGTGTCGTCTGTGCAGCACAGTCACCAGAGGGGCACGGTCTGGGGGACCCGACCAAACAGCACGCTCTTTGATGCTCACAGGAACATTAAAACTGGGGATTTTAGACTCAGCGCTCAGTTTTCTGGCAATGTGTCGAGACTTTTGTAGTGCCCTCTCTTATGTTGTCCCAGAACTCTGTCTGTGCCCAACACGGATGGCCCTGTGGCACAGGTCCAGGACACGGGGCTGTTCTCTGTATGGCGGGCACTAGAACTCTGCATCTTCAGGGAGCTGTGGTGGTGGACGCTGGGCGGCAAATATCCTGGGCCGTTTTTCCTGTCTTTTAAATGGGGCAACATTTTTAAAAATCTTGATTCTCATCCAAGCTGCAGAGGAAGTTTACGGGAGATGCAGGGCTATACCTAAGGCAAGAAGAAATACGCAGACCTGACCGTGAGCCACCCTGTGACGGCACAGACTCCTGGGGGATGGGAGAGGGTGGGCCCGGGTGTGAGTGTGATGAGATCCAAGAGACACTAAAACACAAGAGGTTCACCAGCATGATGCCTCGTACCTCGTCCTGGGTGGCAAGAAACCACGAGTGGAGTGCCACACCATCACGGCAGGGCCCTCCTGTCCCCTCACCCCACCAGCTGTGGTCCCTCCCCGACGCAGGAGGTTCAGCCAGCGTTCTCCAGGTTCTGCCAGGCACATCAGCCACCTGAGAACCAGGAAGCAGGACATAAAACTAAAGAGCCTGCCAGTCCCCTGGCCTTCTCAGAGTTGATCACCACATTTCACGGCCCAGCTGCCCAGTGCAGCCCTGGACACTCCCCCTCCACCCACAACATTATCATCATCAGCAGCAGCAGCAGCAGCAACAGTGGATTCCCAGGGGAAACCAGCCAGGGCCAGCAGGAGGTGCCTAAGAGGTTCTTAGACTTTGAGTGGAAAAAGCGCTGCTTTAGGCCATCCACAGAAAAGCGTGGCAAAGGGAGAATGTAGAGTCCATGTACACAGTGGGTGACCAAGGCAGGGCTACAGCCATAGGCTCCAGGGAGGTCAAGCCGGACTCCCGGCATTTTTAATGCAGAACTCGAAGATGCTGAGCTTCAGGGAGTCTGAGCACGTGGTGCGGGGAATAAGGACCAGAGGCTGGATGCAGAGAGCTTCTAGAAGAGCATAAGGCACACACTGTGTGTCTCTCGACCCCTGGGAGAAAGCCCGTGGTCCAGTGGACAATGGAGGTGTGCCAACTGCCATTGTGTCTCTGCATGGATTCACGTCAGGAGGCTATCTGGCATCTCCGTGGTCTTTGAAACTTCAACACACCAAAAATACCTGCTGTGCTTGGACGGCTGGAGCCACCTGGGGGACCACAGGAGAGGCCCCATAGCTGCAGGTCCGCCTCTCAGCCCCACCTGTATGAAAGTGCAGAGACTGGACTGTTTTTTCCTGGGGTACTTCTCACCTCCCCTGTTGTTTTTTTTCTTCCATGTTTGTGGGAAGACACGGTTCTTATTAAAGTACTTGGTTCTTCCAAGTCTTGTCACAAACTTGGTGCTTCAGAAAAACGTGTTGGATACTCTTGTTTTACATCCTCCCCACACAGAATCGGGGCGGTGCGTCCTCCAGCTTGAGAGGCATGTGGTGATGTAGTACTTGGAGTTAATCAGAACGACTAAATGGGGAAAAAAGAGAATGATCACAGTAACTCCCAACAACAGCAAACATGGTTCTGACGGGAAAGGCTGTGAGTCAGGCAGTGAGCCAACTGGTGTTACCTGCCGACACCCACACTGCCTAACTTTTGCCAAGAGAACCGGGGGAGCTTTGGGGACTGTGGCCTGTGTTAATTATGACCAAGATGTCCGAAATGAGACAACAAAATGCAGCTTTGATTCCTGACCACAAGGCAGGAGTTGTGTCTTTCCCCCTTAGGAAAGGGCTGGAGTGTGAGGGCTTGACCACGGAAAATAAAGAGGAGTGTGGGGCAGGTGGGAGCTCGGGTTCATCAGACCTCTTGGCTGAGTTAGGAGGGCGCTGTCCTCTGAAGTCGTGATGTGCGTGGTGGATTGGGAGAGACAGGCTCTGGGCTCAAGCCCCACCCCAACTCACCAACAAACCCCTCACCAACTTCCAGCCTCTGTTCTCTTCTCTGTAAACTGGGACCCAGCTCCCCTCCAACCCCCCTGAGGTGTGAGCATCCTGTGCAAATTACAACACAGAGTGCTGGGTTGTATCCGGCGCCCTGGGGGATGGGGGTGGGCCTGAGGCTGGGCCCAGGTGGGAGAGGTGATGTGCATGCATCACAGATGTAAGGTCACAGCCGCCTAAAGATCTCAGCTGCCAATAGCACACTCATTAACCTAGGTGGGTGATTTTCAACCCTTTTCATCTCATGGCCCACATAAATGAATTACTAAAATTCTGCAGCACACCAAAAGTATATTTTTGGCCAATATGACAAAAGGTAGATACAATTTTGGTTCATTCACACGGGATAGCTATTGTTGTGTTGGCTGTTGCCGTTTATTTATTTGACAGTCTAAGTCAAATAAGAAGAGGTCAGTAGTGCCGAACTAAATAGGCAGGTATCACACGTTTTTGAAATTCTGTGGCACACCAGTGTGCCACGTCACACGGGCTGCAAATCGCTCATCTAGGTCGCTGATTCAGGTCACATACACTGTCTTCTGTCAGTTATAATCATCTGCACAGAGGCCTCCGGAGTTCATTAGCAACATCATTGCCGGTCATGGAAGGGCTCTGCTCTGTTCCTAAAATATAAGCCTGCCCACCCGCGTGTTTCCCATATGCTCTCACACTCACTCTCGCTCAGTGTCTCTCAGGAACTCCCCAGCCTACTGCGTGCCCACGGCAGGCAGAGAATGAAACAGGAGACCTTGCCCACCTTGCCCTACCCGTGCGGTGTTCCTGCAGCAATGAACCACCGGCAATCCCAAGCCCCAAGCCCTGGGGGGTCTCTCACACCTCTGTACCTTTGCATGTTCTGCTCCTCCTGTTATTCTGTTTCCTTGGCTTTGAACTCTCAGTTACTTTGTCTGTTTCTCTTTTATGGCAGGATGATGTTCATTGCTCACTCAGCACATCACCTTCTTCCTGTGGATGCTCAGTTTGAAAAACAAATCACAATTATTCCAGACAGTGACAGCAACCAGGCCCAAGTGCTGCCTCTAGACCCTGTGGGCTTCTGCAGCCTCTTCGGCTTGAGTGTGAGGTCCCAGCTGTCTGATTTTGCTTCACGCCTGCCTTTAAGTGCTGAGCTGTTCATTTACGGTCAGCTCAGTCTCCTGTGTCAGCAATAGGAGGCCATGTGAGTAGAAAGAAGTACATGAGCTAAGTGGCAAGAAAGATACAGAAAGGACTTGCTGAATACATCTCATTCCAAACTGGGGGAGGTTCTCTGCATATTCTGGAAAAAGACCTTGGTGTTTAAGTGGGGAGTATGGTTTTCCAAACGCCAAAAAACAAGATGCCCCCTGGTGTGGTGGGGGCGCAAACACTCTCGTCCTCACCTGTGGTAGCTTTGCAAGCTAGTCAGAGAATGGGGGACTGATTGCCTGTGTGGTTAGTGTTATCTCCCCGCAAAACAAGAAAAAGTGAGGCTGGGCATGGGGAAGCTGGGAGGGTAAGTTCGCGCCATGCCTCCATCAATGCACATTGCTTCTGCGAACCTTCTGGCACTTGGCAGTTTCTGAACCTCGAGGACCCACAGGACACCCGGTGCGGGGCAGGATGCCTTAGCTGCCGTCTTTGGGAGAGCCGCATCATTATGCCGCCTCCGAGAGTGCAGCTGCAGACGGTGGGTGTGCGGTCTGGCTCCTCACTTCCTCACTGTGGCCCACGCACCTCCCTTCTCTGAGCCTCACTCCTTCCCTTTAAAACGGAAACATCAGTTGCTACCTTAACAGGGTTAATCCCATGAGGATAAATTTGGTTTGGCCAGTATCCAGCTCTCAACAGACATTGCTTGAATCCACTAGGAAATCCAGATTATACTGGAGACAATCAAAGCAGGAGAAAACAATTTGTGTAACTAAGATGTCTAAATGGAGATAGCTTCTATAAGGAATGTACCTGAGTGCTCAAGGATGCCAGCAGGCATCAGCTCCCCTGACCTTGACTTTACTCACTGCTCTCTGTGCAGCTGTCATTCTCAGGTGAGCTTTCTGTTTATGAAAGCAAGATGGCCACCAGCAGTCACAGGCTCATATCACTGCCCTCAGCTCTCCAACCGAAATAGAACTTCTCTTCTCCCATGATTCCAGCACTAGGTATGGACTCATGGGACCTAACTGGCAATCTGCCCAGCCCTGAGCCAAGGAGGGTGGAGTATGATGATTGGCAGCTCCAGGTCATGTGACCACCCTCAAGGCAACTTGAGAGCTGTTCACCCTGCTCTGGGGTGGGAGACAGTGTGATGCCTGACAGAGCGGGGGTAATAGTCCTGCGTTCCTCTGTGACTGATTCCCTGGGATGTACCTGCTGATGTCCTCTCCGCGCAGCTTGCTGTCTTCTGTTTACAAAAGGGCACATGGCTGCATCTCCTCTCTCCCCAAGCCCTGTTTCAGCCACATCAAAAAGGAGTGAAATATCCTGTTTGAGGTCAGGATTTGGGGTCCACTCCCAGCTTCAAGGCTTGTCCCCCACCCCTCATCAGATTATAATCATTTATTCAGTCAACAAACATCCACTGAGCACCTGCAATGTGCTTCTCTGAGTTTTCAGGACTGTTAATTATTCTCCAGAGCAGGCATCACCCAGGAGTCTTCCAAAGGAACTTGATTTCGGTCTGAGTAAGCATCTGAGGTTCATGTCCAGTCACTCAGGCACTCACCGTGTCCCCCTGAGGGATTTCCCATCTGCAACAAGAGGCCCTGGAGTACCTGAGATCTAGGTACCCCTCAGCTCTGACACTCTGTAGTTCAGTCTCAGAACATGTCTGTCCAGCTGTGAGTCAGCCCATAAGGGTCTGAGGTTTTCTGTGTCTGTGAGGACCCTGGGCTCACAGTTCCTGTGAGGTTGCCTGATGCTGCTGCTGCTTCTGCTGCTGCTCCAGAAAATCTCTTTTTTGGGTATTTGTGAATCCCAGGTCCTCCCACCCCTGAAAGGCAGTTTGGGGCTCTGAGAGGGAAGTGTAGGGAGGCCACATGGAGAGGAGGAGAGGGGAGGTGGGGATGACGTAGAGTTTGCAAGGAGCCATCGACACCCACCTCCCTCTCCCACCCCCCTTCCTCTCCTGCTCACCCCTCCTTTCTCTCTTGCAGCTGAAATTGGTCCTGGCTGCAGGAAAGAAGAGAGACCCTGGTGTGGTGGTGAAGGAAGGAAGGGTTCCTCTGGGGCATGCCCAGTGCAGAGGACTTTTTTCTACTGGCTGAATCAAGTTTCTCTCCTCTTTTAGACGATTTGGGGACATGAATTAATTTTTCTGGTCACTGTGTCACTCATTTGACAGTTCACTCAGCATCTCCTTACCTTATTAATATACTTGTTCTCCGTTTTCCTGACCTCATGAATTTTTTTTAAGAAAGAAGGAATATTTATTAGAAGAAAACAGGGGATCCAAGAACAAACAGAGACTAGAGCAGCTGGACTTCTCACCAGCCCGGAGCCAGCAGCTGGTAAGACCTGAGAAACCCTGTGCACTGCATTTCTTTCATCCCCAGCACCCTGCCGCCCACTGCAGGCCACAGCGTCTCTCCTCTCAGCTACTCCGCACGTCACTAGATCCTGCCCTCGTCTGCATTTAGTGGTCTCTCTCCATTTCCACAGCCATGACCCTGATCTAAAGCACTATTAGTGTGTTTTTTTTGAAAGCTGAAATGGCCTTCCAATTGTTCTCCCTAAATCCACTCTTGCCCATTTCCAATCTGTTGTTGTTCTCCTCAATACGGCCAGAGTGATTTATTGAAAATGAAAATTTTACTCAAAGGTGTTCCATTGCTTCTAGGGAAACATCCAAATCGTAAGCATAAAGTGGAACTGGATTACGAGATTCACTCCTATTCAGTGCCCTTGGTGGTGGGGCCTCTGTCATCGGATTATACAGCCTGGTCCCGGTTGCTCTCAGAGGGGCAAGGGGCTGATGAGCCCTGAGAGAGATGTGAGCACGCGCTGTAGGAGCCAGTGTGTGACTGACCACCTTTCCTTTCCTTCTTCCATCGCAATGTGGCGTTCCAGAGTCTGCTCTGGCAGCCGAGTCCGGGGGGCAGATGCCATGGCCCGGAACCATGTCGATGTGTAGCATGAGAGACAGTTAAACCTCACTGTAGGGCGCTGAGATTTAGGGAATATTTGCTACAACTGGATAAATTGTTTAAAATGAGGCAGGTTCCAATTTTATTCTCTTTGTAATAATTCAAGGAATTTCTAATCAATCCGATTATTTGTCATTGTCACAGTCTTGCGTAGATTTCAAAGAATGAAATGGCAAAGCCATATCACAACTCTTTATATCCCTTGTTATTTTTGTACGTAAGTCTTAGCGCTAGCACCTTTAAAATAAAAAATAAAATTACAATTGATAAACATTATCTCTGTGAAGCAATAATTTATGAGTACATGAAGTAGTTGGAGAAAAAACATCGTTTTTGTTTAATAAACATTAAGTTGTAATAATACTAATATTGTTTTGACCAATTCACTGAATGACTATCATGATCATGCAATTTGAAATAAGAATTTTGATACAAAAAGAAATTTAAAACCAATTATAATTAATTTTTATTGTCTTTTATAGCAATTTTTTACCTAAAATCTATTTGTTTTGGTGTCGGTGTAGCCGCCTCCCCTGTCCTCTGGGTGTTACTGACATGGAGTACCTTTGTTCACCGTTACTTTCCATCTGTTGTGTCTGTGGGTCTCTTACACAAAAGATGGAGGTGGATCGGGGTTTTTATGAAATCTGCCAATACCTTTTACAGGATAATTTTAATCAGTTTACACTTAAAGTGATTACTGATAACCAAGGCCCCACCTCTGCCATTTTGCTGTTTTCTACCTGTGATACATGTTTATTCTTCAAGCCCTCCAGCACTGCCTTCTTCCCGTCGAATGGATATTCTGTTTTGTAGTGCACTATTTTCAATCCCTCTTCCTTTCCTTTTCTGTTTATTTTAAAGTTGTTTTCTTCACGATTACCATGGGAACTTTAATTCACATCTTAAACTTTAAACAATCCAGTACCCAGGGTTTATCTTGATATTGTCACAAAGTAGCTCTTTATACATTGTGTGCCCAATAAAATAGATTTATTGTTACTGTTTCAAGCATTTGTTTTTTTTATAATCACTTACGAAACAAAAATAGGAGTTACAAACAGAAAGTACATTAATACTCATTTATCTATAATATTAGCGTTCTTTCTTCTTTTATGGCTTTGAGTGACTGTCTAGTGTCTTATATCATTTCTTGTAAGGCAGGACTAGTAATTAACTTTCTCAGCTTTTGTTTACTTGGGCATATTTTATTTCTCTTTTTTTAATAAAAGATAATATTGCTGGATATATAATTCTTGGTGACATTTTTGTTTTTGCTTTAGCATTTTAAATATGTCATCCCATTGCTTTCTAACCTCCAGGGCGTCTGTGAGAACTCAGCTCTTTATCGAATTAAGAGTCCCTTCTACATGAAAAGTCATTCTTCCTTGCTGCTTTCAAGATTGTCTTTGGCTTTTGACAGTTGGCTTACAATGTGTCAAGTGTGAATCTCTTTGAGTTTATCCGATTTGGAATTGGTCGAGCTTCTTGTATGTGCAGGCCCATGAATTTCATTGAGTTTAGAGACTTTTCAGCCATTATTTCTTTAAATATTGTATTTTGTCTGCCCCTTTCCCCTCTTCTCTCTTCTTGGACTTCCATCATGCATATGTTGGTGTGCTTTCTGGTTCTGTTCATTTTTCTTCAACCTTTCAGACTGGATGATTTTAATTGAACAACCTTCAAGTTCTCTGGTTCTTTCTTCTCTCTGCTCAAATCTACTGTTGAATTCTGCCAGTGAATTTTCCATTTCCATTAATGTAATTTTATCCATGAATTATTCTCTTGGTTTCATTCCGTTGTCCATGCAGTCATTTAGGAGTGCGAGCATACTTAATAAACTTGATTTTAAGTATCTGTGTATTAAGTCAAAGACAGGGCTTCCTCAGAAACAGTTTTTGTTCCTTTTTTTTTTTAAAGATACCACATATTCTTGTTTCGTTAATGTCTCATCAATTTTTGGTGAAAACTGGCATTTTGAGTAGTAAATGTACTATTCTGAAATACAGATTTTTCCCCTCTTCAGGGTTTATTGTTCTTTAGTTGTTTCTTTAGTGACTTTTCCAACCTAACTTTACAAGGACTGTATTTTTTTGTATTTGTGGTCAGAGAAGTCTGTTCCATTAGCTTAGTGATCAGAACATTGCCTAGTTTTATAAGGACTAATTTGTTAAAGTACTGGCCATAGATTTAATGGTCTCCAATAAATTCAAGTAATTGAAATTTTAAAATTTTATAAAATGGTAGGAGTTCAGAAAATTACAAACTCTATAAAGTTTTATCTAATTAATTTTAATACAAAGATCTGAATCTTTGCTTGGTTCAAAACATCTTCTGTTTTCTAAATTTTGACCTTTGTGGAAATTGATATTTTAACACAAAGATTTTAATTAATTTTAATGACTCAGTGTTTATTGAACTTCTAAAAATTAATTTAAGGTCATTTAAAATTTTCTGATTAAAACATGAAGTTCAGATTCCCAAATTAAAAAGCAAGTGTGTCTTGGTATATCATATGTATAGTAAGTAATTTGAAATGTATATCATGGATATTATTTTGTTATACCATATATATTTATGTATATGATATGATTATGTTTAGTGATCATTGAAATGGAACATTTAATAAAAATATTTCTCAATTTGGTAACACTTTAAATTTATGATGAGAAGCTTTTGCTAATATTCCTCTTCCTTTATGTTGCTCAGAACATAGTTTTTCTTTTTAGACTGAATAATTTGTTAAACACTAGATAATATTAAAAATGGGAATAAAAGCAAACAATCAGAGGTTTCTATATACTTATGCTCACAGGGCAAGAATTTCACTGAAGTTAAATTTGGATTTAACATCGAAAACTAAGTACATTAGTCAAACATACACTTCTGTTCTTTTTGGCCTATAATATTTTGCTCATTGTAATCACATCTTAAATTGTAAAAATCACTTTAGATGCTGATTTAAAATATAGATTATAATAATGTTTTCTGAATTTTTATTCTTTGTGCCTAATTGAAGACCAAATTGCAGGAACTTATAAACACAAACCTGATATGTTTAACAGTCCCTTTAAATAATTTCAGATGTAGCAGATGGTGGTCTCTCTTTGTCAGGTAAACTAATTGCTATCACAATTGCAAATTGTCAATGGCTTAATGCCATAAATATTGGCTATTCCGTGAGCCCAGTGTGGGTTTTTGAAGGGAACGTAGACAAGCTCTGTTCCATGCACTTATTTAGGGATCCAGTCTGTTTCCTTTTTGTTCATACCCTTCTTCTAAGTCCAGGAAATCCTCTTCACTTAATCCATGAGGAAGAAAAAAGAATTAAAATTGTAGGAGGGAGGTTTTTATGAGCCAGGACTCCGGGTAGCAGCACCACTGACATCTTATCGTATTGGCCAAAATTCAGTCAGATGGCCATTTTTAATAAAAAGAAATATTGGAAAAAAAAAGTTGTATGGCTGCTTCTTCAGAAAAAAAGAGGGGAAAAAACCTGTTAGTGACCACTAATATTGTTTCTCAGAGTGGCTAAAAGACAGTTTAATATACGACTTCGGACACACATATTTGGAGGGATAGGACTAGCTTCCACAGTTCTTCATGTGGGAGCAAGTAGGTGAAGCTGAGATCAGGTAAAAACTCTCAGTTATCATAATAACAGCAGCTCTAAATTAAGAATAAACCTAAAGTATTGGAACACAGTATTGAATGTGAAATTTGAGATAAGAGCAAAGAATGAGGAATTACTACTGTTGATTCAAGAACAAAGTAATTCAATAGTTTAGTGTTTGTGGAACGCAGTCAAAGGATGGTTGCCACAAGACATTGTAACAGTAATACGATTCATTGCAGTTTAAGGGCCGTTACTGGATTTGGTTTTTTTTGCATGGTATAAAAATAAATAAGTAATTACATTAGTTTCCATCAAGCTTTCATTTAGATGGGAAATTATATGGCTCATTACATTAGGTAAGAAATGGGAGTACAATTATTCTCTGTTTGAGTGGTTAAAAAAAATTAAGTGGTTGTGGTGCAGAGAAATGTAACAAGATCAATACAGATGCATATCTTTTAATTTTTATACTTTGCTTAGCTATTCTGGGGTGTATACTTATTTTGCTTTTAATGTTTTTAATTTTTAATGGTTCAAAACACTTTTTTAAAAAAATTAAAAGAAAAATGGCATATAGTGAAAAGTCTTGTTAATATCTCTTGGCTAATTTCTCAGTTCTAAACCCTGACCGCAGGGTAATAAGCACTTGAAGGTTCTTATCAAGCCTCCCAAAGACTCCGTTTGCAACATTTAAGGAAATACGGTTAATTATTCACCCTGCCCTTTTCTTACATGTGATTTTGCATAAGAAACATTCCATTCCGTGCTTGTTATATTCTCAGCGATGATAAAAACAAGGAAAAATGATAAAGGACACAGTGAACATAGAAGTATTGCCATTGAAGACCAGACTGAGAAAAATGCCTTTAGGATTGAAACTCATTTTATTTATTTATTTATTTATTTGTTTGTTTGTTTGTTTGTTTGTGTGACAAGCACTGAGAGTAACCTGATGACATTTTTTCTGCACGTCTTGCTTCCTGATAGAACCCCTGCTTGTTTAAGGTAGTAACAGGATTGTTAATCACACAGTTAATACATCAGCCTCCTTTACAGTGATGGGCAGCCGTGTGATGGTTTTCTGGCCAGGGAGACAGAGTCCCTATGAAGGGCTTTCCTTTCTTGTGCACAAGGACAAAGCCCACTTAGAAAAGCCCGCCCCTTTCCTCTCCTCCTTCCTTTGTGCCCGGACTGTGCACCATGACCTTGAGTCAGTGGGTGTCAGGGTAAATGTCTGCCATGCGGTACCGCAGAGCACACAGGTGGAAAGATCTTGGGTGCCTGATGACACAGACAAAATGCTAAGTCACGTTCCTCCACATTCACAAGTACAGTAGTTTGGTGGCTTGGTCCTGAGAGGTGAGGGAGAGGAGAGAGGTGACAAAAACGTGGTTTTGTTTGGGTGACTGAGCAGCTTGTTACGGCTTTAAGGGCAGGAATAGCATTTTGTTGTGTTGTGATTATCTGTTTACTCATCATTGTTTTTCCCCATCAGAGAGGGTAAATCTTCTGGCGAGGGGCCTTTTCCTGTGTTGTTCACCATTGTTTTCTTTGCATTCAGCACTGGGAGATTAAGTGTAAACCTCCCTCCATGTATGGATACATAAACATTTTTAAGTAAAAAAAGAAATGGATAAAGGATCATAAGTATAGTCTGAGATGCAGTTTATGATGTCTGTGGGGATGGCAAGTGTGGAGCTAATGCTAATGGTTAATGTTATTTAAGTACTACGTGCCCAGAAGTGTACTAACAGTTTTGCATACATGTGCTCACCTAATCCCCCAAAATAGAAGAAAAAAATAAGATTAGGTAGATATGAGCATTATACCCATTCTTTAAAATGTGAAAATTAAGGTAACAGGAAGCTCATTGACTTGGCTGAGGTTACACGGCTCAAGTAGAAGAACCCGGATCCTAACTCAGTGGGTTTGGTGTCAGAGCTCGTGAGCTTAACCACTACTCTCTCCCCTAACTGGGTGGGACATGAGAGCCAATGATACACCGAGAGGACTTCAAAGTCATTTCCAACCAGAACTGGAATAAGGGAAATTATGCGTCAGGACTGAGACGTCTCCAGGACAGCTGGACCGACTGTTGTTAGGGAGCCTCCCTGTGAAGGGACCAGCTGTCAGAGAGGCAAGTCGAAAATTTAGATTTGATTATGTTGCTGTTGTTAATTTAGCTTAAGGAAGTTGACTCACACTAATTCGTAAGAGACTGAATCATCAAAATGAGGAGGCCAATCGACACATCTGAAATGAGGAAAGGTAATTGAAGGTGGGATAAACATCCACACCAGGCAAGCGATGTTCATCGAAGGTTCTTAGTGAGAAGGTAAGAACAAAGGAGCTTAGTTAAAATATTTGACTGCGTTAAGGCATTAGGATCTTAGATGTTACATTTCAACAGTGACATAAACCTGCCAGGGAGATCTCACTGAGAATCCGCTCCCTTCATTTCCAAGTGTGCGCAGCCAGGTTCTGCATCTGTCACCATTTTTGTATCGCTGTGCTGTCTGAGTTAAAAGTCCTTCTGGTTGACATATTCTTCACTTAGATGTCAGTCAAAAATGTGGTAACATGACTGAGCATTTCTCCCCTAGTAGATGTGTTCATTCATGGTTAAATCTGAAAAGGCAACCCGATTTGTTTCCCCAAGTTATCTGTCTCTTCCTACGTCCCCTTCTCCTGTACAAGTCACTGACTGTCCCCTGCTTTTCAGCTACAGTTCAGGAAACAGTGTCCGAAATGTACAGCCTCTGCTTTAAGACTAACACCTCCACCTGTGCCTTTGTTTCCCATCCCTTCTGTACTTTTAGGACTCTGGCCGTTCTCCGTTGTCTACCTTCTCTTCTGCCGTCTCAACCTCAACTTCACCAACTTAAAAACATGATCGTGTTTCTATCATTAAAAAACAAACAAACAAACAACAAAACAGAACAAAACCGAAAGGCCTCCATTTCATGGTCAGAAAAGAGCACGGAGCTCTCCTTGGAGCCCCGTACCTTCCAGTTCGGCCGCGCCTCCCCTTACCCAGAGCCGACCTCTTTGAAAGATTGATCTGCAGTCACTGTTTCCACCTCCTGGCTTCTGTGACCTGCCAGTTCACAGCAATCTGGCCTTGGCTCTCACTGCTTCAACAAATATACTTTGGCACAGGTCCCCAGGGGCATTCCACTTGTCACATTCATTGACTGCTTCCTGCATTGCATTGTACTTGACCTCATTAGCACTGGGCACTCTTGAACTCTCCCTTTAGAAGGCTCTCGCCCCTCACCCCCTAGGGCCCCACTTCCTCTG
Source organism: Micronycteris hirsuta (assembly GCA_004026765.1). Lineage (NCBI taxonomy): Eukaryota > Metazoa > Chordata > Mammalia > Chiroptera > Phyllostomidae > Micronycteris > Micronycteris hirsuta. Next base: position 28,949 of record PVJI01004606.1, on the reverse strand, counting down.
GGGTTTCCTTCTACATTTTCTTCCTTGTTTGCTTTATGTGTTCCCCTTTTTTTTTAAATCTCCCCTTGAAATGTATGTGTTTCCCAGGGCTCCATCATTGGTCCTTCGCTATTCAGCATCTATCCATTCTACCTCCAAAAGGACTCCCATTTCTGGGGTTTTGACTACAATTATATTTCTAATGCAGATTGTCCTTCATATACAACTGAGTGGCGGGCATATCCACCAAAGGACATTTCAGAATTAACATTCCAAACCTGAAATTGAATATTTCCCTCTAGTATTCGATATTTCCCTTTCTTTTCTTGTCCATTTTACCATTTATCCATCCAAACCATAAAGCCCGCAGTCATTCCAAACTTTTCTTCTCTCTCTCTACTCCTTATAAAATTAGTGGCAACAACCAATGCTATTCATTCTATAGCTACACTTCTTTGGTAGTTTTGACATTCTCTTTACCGGTCAAAAGCAGAGAGGGAAATCGTCTCAGTTTTCATCTTGGTCTTATGACACTTTCCATCCGTGTTGTAAATTCTCATATAAGAGATTTTTAGTATTTAATAGAACACTTTACCCATAGGCCTTCTCTCTTGACAGAAAATATGTCCTCTGTCTTCCTGTCTTGGGGATGAGTTTACCTTCTCTTAACTGAGAGGAGATGCTGTGAGTAGAACCAGAGAGAACCCACTATAGTTGTTCCTTAGTAACAAACACATTAATGTAAGTATTTAAGTATAATTGCTGGGTAAAATATAACATGCTTAGTTAAATTTGACTTTCACATAAACAACAAAAAATGTGCTGATATAAGTATGTCCCATGCAATACTGGCATAGTATAGTACATACCTAAGCTAAAAAGTCATCGTTTATCAAAAATTCAAATTTAACTGGGCATTAACTGAATGTGTTAGCCCTAGTTTAAGCTCCTTTTTTCTAAATGTGTATGCTCTGGCATACAGGAAAAGAAGAAAGTCTGGGGACCTAGTGCCACTACGTGGTCATTATTGTCACAACCAGAAAAATAATAGTGAAGCCATCTTCAGTCTCTAGCACCTTGGGATTTATGTCAGCTGCCCTGGGGCCTGTGAAACACCCAGTCATTCGTTATGACATCATATTTCCTGTCTCCACTGAAGTCTTTTATCCAGAACTTGAACTGGTCCTGGCACATGTCTAGGTCAGGGGAGTAAAGCCTGCCTATTCTCCCTGCCGAAGAGCTGCCATCTCGTAGAGTTAACGCCTGCCCCTCAAGATTTTGAGTTTTTTTAGTTATCCTCCTACCCTCACTTTTATTTTGCTGCCTGATTCTATGTATTCTTGGATTTTCACTAGGAACCCTTTCAAGCCACCACTCAAATTCTTTCCCCCAGCTCTGGAAGAGGTTCCCCTCTGCATGTTCCCAGGTTGGATGCTAATGGATGCAAGCCGGCCAGCCCTGCAGAAAAAACTAAACACATACAAGAACTGGTCTCAATCAGTAGGACCAGGATAATTTCAGAACTAGTCTCAAAATATCCTCTGCCCCTCCGTTGTTTTCTTCTCTTCTAGAAAGAACCCACTTTATATATATATATATAAAAGTAGGCATATCTATGGAGCAGGGAGTAAAAACAATTTGGCGGGCTTATTTCCCTTTGGAAGATTTTTTAACTTCTTCATTAACATAATGGTGCTAAATCTGGTTCTCCAATTGAATCAGGTAGTCCAAAAAACCGACCTTTCTAAAGTTACTTAAGCAGTCTCCATGTTTTCTCTCAGTTATCATTCCAAGAGCTATCATAACTAGTACTGGATCTGTTTTTAACCACTTTGACCATTAGCCCAAAATTTACATAGTCCTGCATGGTACAGAGGAGGGCATGTGCCCAAGTGTCCCTAGAGTGCTTACTTATTACAGCTGGACTCCACAAACAGATCAATACAACTTTTAAATTAACAAGCAACAGAGATGTAGTAATCATTTTAATATTAATAAATTCAGAATAGTTTTAACTATAAACCTCTTGATCCATATTGTTGGGAATTGTATTAAAATACTCAATAGTCAAAGCATCAAATTTGGAAAAAATTAAGAGATCAACTCAATTTTTTGCGTGTGTATTTCTTTTCAGGACTGAAAATCTGGTTCTTTTCTCAGAATAGTTGGTAGCGCCTGCCACCCAGTGGCCACTTCATGTACTGCTCTAAACGTTATTGAAGAGTAATGGTCCCACGGGGGCGGGGCGGGGGAGGGGGGACCAATAACATTAATGCATATTGTGAGATGCCTTAGTTCATTTGTTGCCATTTAACTATTTCAGAACTGAATATCGTGGTTAGAGATGTCAGTGAGTGATGATAAGGTTCTCCATGTCTGTACTTTAAACATTTATTCCAGTTTTATTGCTGGTTTTGGCAGGTGTGTCCGATTCTAAACAGTAAGCCAAATGGTTTCTACGATCCCTTGTGAGCAAGGTGACCAGCAGAGAAGAAATACTGGCTTTAGAATCCGATGACCTTGAGTCCACCCGTTTTCTTCGGCCTCAAGCGCTGTACTGCTGAGACCTCTCCTCGCCGCCGGTACCCACAGTAGCACATACAGAGCATTACGGGTACCCTCTCGGTCACTAGCGGATGCTGCCACCACTGGGCATTGTCGGTGCCTTCAAGGCTACAGCTGATGCCTTGGGACCTCCTTAATGCCAACGGATTCCCTGTTATTGAACTACAGGTCCAGTGGAAACTGTGCTCTATTACCCACAAAAGCCGAAAGGATGTACTTCTCCTTTGTCCTGCAGCACTGTCTCATGAACCTCAAGGTGCTGCCTTACACCTCAATGTCTAACAGAACTTTGAACGAAACAGGCTCTTGAAAGTCTGTTACCAGATATGCCTGAATTCCAGCACTAAATACCATTTAAACTGATGTCTCTTCTGCACTCTAAACATGCTCTAGGTTTCAAAAATCAATCATTTGCGGTTGTGGCAACTACACAAATATTCTACAGATACAGTAGGACATGGATCTATATTCGTCTGAGGATCTTATCAAAATGGATGGTCAGTGACAAGTCTAATGTTATGGGTGAAAGTTAAGGTTCCAATTATTTGACCTTGTTTCTCTCAGGTGTGAGCCATTGTAAACATTTTACTCAGCTTCAGCAGTTCAGAAAGTGCAGAGATGTATGAAGTCTGTCAGGAAAAAGTCCAGCCATTATTAATATAATAAGGATGGTTTGTGCAACATTGATATAACCTGGCAGCCAAGGAGGGTGGACTGGAATGCACATGTGTGAACAATGATGACTTCACTGTACCAGTCAGTGGGGGCAGTAGACGCCATTGAGTGAGCATGTGTACTGTGTGGCTGTCGCATTCAAAATGACTGAGCGAGTAGAGCAATAAATTTGCATCAAATTTTGCGTTAAGCTTGAACATTCCTCCATGGAATCTATTAGGATGATTCAGAAGGCCGCAGCTATGGGCAACTGGTGAGTGGTAGCTTCATCATGAAAACATGCCCACTCACACATCATGTCTCGTGCAGAGTTTTTTTTGGCAAACCATCAAATCACCCAGGTGACTCAGCCCCCCTACAGCCCAAATTGGTGCCCTGTGACTTCTGGATTTTCCCCAAACTAAAATCAGCTTTGAAAGGGAAGAGATTTCAGACCGTTGATGAGAATCAGGAAAATACAATAAGGCAGCTGATGGCAATTGGGAGAACAGTGTGAGGTCCCAAGGTGCCTACTTTGAAGGGCACTGAGGTGTCATTTTCCTGTGTACAATGTTCTTTGTATCTTGTATCTTCTTCAATAAATGTCTCTGTTTTCATAGTATATGGCTGGGCACTTTCTGGACAGACTCATAGTTCAGTGAACACGCTGACAAGCCTTGAGCTAGAGAACCATTAGAGAGAAGGGAATCGATATAAACATCTTAACTTGAAAATATATCACAAGTGATGTTTTATTGAGTATACACATTTTCACTGACAAGAGGAAATTTTGGGGAGTTACATAAAAAATTTAAACGTAATTATGCTTTTAGAGTAACATTTCCCTCTGAAATAAATCAGAATTTATCCTATGTATTTCAGTTATATTTCTTTTTGTTAGACCTTTTGAAAAAAACTTTATATAAACATATTACATGTACTTTTCTATATAAAAAGGGCCATTTCTGAGTGCTTTCGTGATTGATTAATGTCATAAAAACTCTCTATATAAGTGAGCTTTTATCAGTTCTAGGAAGCCCAGTCAATCAGTGACAAGAATAGCTCTAATGCATTACAACTGTGAGTCATGATATTGATGTAAATGTTTCATATGGAACAGTCAGCACTGGGTTGAGTTATATTTTAATATTTAAAAAATATTTGTTGAAAAAATGACTTTGGATTGTTAAATTCCAGGAAAGAATTCAAATAAGTTTGCCTTGCCCTTTTTCCTGGAAGAAGGTGCTATGTTTTAGAGACGTATAAAGAGAAAAGCAAGTAAATAAAAGTTTATTAGAAAATCTGAGTCTTTTTAGATGAAAATGGTTTCTTGATTGTACCTGGAAAGGGAAAAAAGTAGTAGCTGTCTGGTGGAGCATCCTGGCAGACACCAGCTTAACCAAATGAGGAAAGTGAGCGTTACCAGTGCTGCCAAAGGGACATCATATATCCCCTGATGTCACACAGAACACACTTCATCTCCGTGGCATTCTTTCCAAAAACCAAAAGCCCCAGTGTAACCATGAGAAAATATCTGGAAAACCCAAATTTAGGGACATCCTATAAATGTCTGACTAGTGTTCCTCAAAACTATTGACATTGTGAAAGACAAGGACAAGCTGAGAAAGTGTCACAGAACAGAAGAGACTACGGAGATGTGAAGGCCACATTCAATGTGGTTCCCTGGATTAGATGTTGGAACAGAAAGAGGGCATTAATGGGAAAACTGGTGAAACTCAAATAAGTATGGAATTTAGTTAATAGTTTAAAAAAAGCATCCCCGAGTAGGGCAACATGATGGAAGTAACCTTTTCAATCGTAACAATTTATACTGGGTTATTCATGCGCTTTAGCACGCTGTAGAAACCCTAAAGAGAATTGTGACAATATTGCCCAAATCAAAGGAATTCAGATAGACATTTAGATCTTCTCTTCTGCAGTCTCACCCCTCTGCCGTTGTCCATTTCTATGAATGTTGGAATATTGTCACATATTCAAGAATTCCTGGGAAGCAATAAGAGATTTCAGTTTTACGCAATGGTCTGAATAGTACAGCATTAATCCAAGACATGAGGAGAGTGGGTAGGGTTTGGCAGAGAAAACAACGCACTTAAGTGTTGGGCATGATGAGTTTCAGGGACCCACGACAGCATGCGGCCTGGAGCTCGAGGGACAGATCTGTCAGGTTCTGATGACAGAGCTGGGGTCGTCATCAGCCAGAAGTGCAGGCGGGTCTCCATGGCAGGTCAGCGCCAAGAGGAGGACTGACCACAGAGCAAATTCCTTTCAATCCACCTGCTTCTCTCACCAATGCCATGAGCTGACTGATGGCCACGAAGTTCAACCGAGTGAGAATCAGCGGACTCTTTCCCAGCCTAGATGTCTACAGTAATTTCAGCCTCAGGAAACATTCTGCACAGTGTTGATAGTTGTGGGCACATGGAGAATGTAAGAAATCGTACAGATTACTAACTTTCTCAAGAAAAGCTAGAGATATTCCAGTCCTACTTACTCAATCTTATCTCACTCTTTGGCTTTAGGGCTCAATTTGATATTTGATGGTGAGGGTGGAGTTAAAAGGCGACAAACCATCCACAGATTCACGAAGGCCTTGAAATCAACATGAGAGCATCGAATGAGAGAAGTTACTCTGGCATCAATATAGGGAAGAAATCTCATATCCTTTTTTTTACTGTTTCATAATTGTCAAATTGCAAGTTGTTACAATTCTACGTAAAATAGATTCTTACTTCAATCCATCCTAAAAAAGAAAGATAGCCCACAAAGTCACAAATGTTTGTCCACATATATTTCCTAGGCTTTTAAAAAATGATTCTCCTGAAAACCACTTTAGATTTTCATAGGGGCCTACAGACTTTGAACAAGAGTTAATGGTGCATTTTTAAAAGTCCAGATAGCGGTTTCGGTGTTTGCAGGGCACTCATTTAAATGATCTCATTTTGTTTATGTCCACCAGGCTTCCTGTAAGAGCTCTTTGAGGTGGCTCTGCATTGTCCAGCGTGGAGGCCAGAGTGATTGGTCAATTGCTAGGGACGTGGACCTTTGCCAAAAGTTTTTAAGTCAGGAATTGCTATAATTTCCCACCTGGTAGAAGTTCCGAAGGTGATTTTGACACCAGGAAATAGAGGAGGTACAGAGAAAGGCATGGAACAGGAGGCAGAGTACCTAAAAAATGATTTGTCCTGGTGAGGCTACAGAACTAAAAGGAATTTTGTAGCAGAATAGCACTTCCCAGTTCCTTTGGGGTGGGCTCTCAAACCTGATAAATTCATTTCTGAAAGGTTGAAAAGAGCATCCAGAAAAGCATTGCCTTGCACATTTGGGAAAGAGAGATCTAGTACAATAAAAACCTTAGGAGAGGTCAAATATGATTTAAAAAACTGGAAACTATTTCAGGAAGCAGCATTTGGCCTGAATGAAAGAAAAGATGGCCTTCAGTGATAGAGCTGGTCTCAAGAAGCTGGCTGCTGCTCACTCCCGCAGCCAATCACCATCTCTTCCTCTTGCCTGAGGCCCAAATCTACTCTTCCCGGGACCTCGCTTTCCCCCAGGCCCCCTGGCAATGCTGCTTACTGCCATCAGTGCTTTCCTGCACAGTGTGACACAAAGGGGTTTGTGCGGTTAGATCCCACGTTAGTTTATAAGCCGCCTTATCTTGGCGACTTCCGTTCCTGGGGAATTTACAGTTCCTTACAATCGCTCTAGGAGGTGGCTGAAATGATGTCTTTTATTTTGTTTGTTTCCGTGTTTTTTTCTCCTCTCCTCAGCAAACTGTAGGTGCCACTGGTGCCAACGTCACCAGTTTCTAGCTAGAAATCTCTGGTTTCTAGCTAGAGCCCCAGGACTAGAATTGTGCCTGTCACACAGTAAATACCCAGGAAACATTGATTAATGCAGCCCGTTTTTTTTTTTGTTTTTTTTTTTTACAAGATCATAAGGCTAATAAATGGCAAGGGATAGAGGTAAACTCAGAGAAAAGGTGACAGCGAAAAAGAAGTGGCAATCTTCACCTGGGGGAACAGGAAAGACTGGTAACGCTGCACAGAGAGTAAGATAATTAAAATTTTATTCACAAGCCTTTTCTGTTGTGTTTACTGCACTATTCCCAGTAGTGAATATTATGCAAATATATGGATTTAATCTTTAAGTGTTGACCTGGAAATATGGCCAGACTTTAAATGAGAAAAGAAAGAGAGAGAGTGTGTCAAGAACTATTGCCAAATTCTTTTTCAAAAATGCATTAGAGGTTTGGTTGGCCGTTTGCCAAGTTTCGATGTTTTTGTTCATCTACAAAAATATGAATTTTCTAAACTGTCACCGAAGGAGCATGATATTGTAAGATTGGGCCGTCCCACGTCCACATGGTAACTCACGTAGGATATCACAAGAGGAATAAAACAACATGGGGCCTTCTCTCTCCTTTATCTTGTTTGCACGTCGAGAAATTCTTACATGCATGCTGCTTCACACCACTCTCTATTAGAGATAAGAGGGAAATTGATTGCTTGGTGTCTTCCATGTGAAAGTTCGTGATTGGCCAACATCACTATCAATCATCTGGGAGTAGAGGGAGACAGTCACCTCAAGTGAGAGAATGGGTTGGATCCATATGTTTAATTTTGGCAAACCTTATTGTAGTCTAGCCTTTGGGGGTTGGGATTAAGGGATGGTCCTCAAATTGTTGGTTATGATTTTTGAGATACTGATTCTAAACTTTTTATAAAGAATGAAAGTCCCAGAAAAGGCCTTTTGGAGGAAAAGGGGTAAGTGGAAGGGGGTTTCCCTGTAAGATATTGAGTGCAACAGAAATAAACAAATTGGCCAAAGTAACAGAATAAAGACCAACATCTATGAAAAATTGATATGTGCAGAGGTTGCATCATAGACTCTAAGAAAAGGAGGACCTACTTAATAAATAATACTGGAAAACATATTACCATGTCAAAGGATTACTTTAAAAATACTTTTAATTTTAAATACAGTGTATGAGTTAATTGTTCCTTTAAAAAATTATAGCAGAACTAAAATTTCCTTTGATCACCACCCCAGTGCCAACTGTTATGCCCCCTTTCCTTGGACTGTAATAACAGCTAACACTTGTTTAATTCAAAATGAAAATTTGGCAGAGACACCATGAGACAAAAGGTCCCACATTTCAAAGGCGGGGCTTGACCATATGCACTGCTCATAAAAAAGGTATCAAAAAACCAGTTACTTGACTCTTATCCCTTCTCTAAGATCTATGACATCAAAGTACTGAGTTAGAAATTAGGATGGGGAGGAATGCCTTGCTGATAAACTTCACTTCCCAGACGTCTTGATGAACGAGAACTAAGTGAAAGTCCCCAGGTGGGACTTAGGAAGCTCACACTGCCTCTCTCTTTCTCCTGCTTCTAGTCCAGAGCTCAAATGGGGTGGCTGCAGCTCCAGCGGAAATGTAGCTGATGAGGAAGATAGGAAATGGAAACACATGCTAAAACTGCCAAAGCAGAAAGATATGAAATACGGGCCCCGGCGACTGTGGAGCTGCCTGTCAGCCCAGAACCCCGCAGCTCTCGGCTTCTTTTCTATAAGAGGAAGGTGAACTCATGCCACATCTATGCCTCTGTTATTCTGCTTCTGACACGGCAGCTGAATGCAGATCCTAACTGACACAACCGTGTTACAGAGGGAGATACTTTGAGGCAAATGACATATGTCTGTACATGTATACATATAATAGCTACACAGTATATATGTCACACATATACACATATGTGCACACATACACATGTATATATTTTATACTTACATCCATATGCATGTGTGTGCATGCTTATGCATAGGTATGTGTACATGTAGAGAAAGTGTGTGTATATTGAGTACCTATATCTCATGCTCACATATACACATCCAGTTGTGTATGTCCCTTGAAGTTGTTACCTTAGACAAACTTGACCTAGTAACCCTGTTACAATTACTGTGAGGTATTTGCTGTCCCAGCCCAAGTTGTTGGTCACGCCACCAGCAATGCTCATTAAAAAAAAAAGAGCAACAGAAAATAATCTAAACCTCTAACAAAAGGGGATGTTTAAATTAAGGAACACCAAGTTAGCATACCTTGAACTACCAGGATATATGTTAATTCTCCGTCAATAAAACTGGAAGAAAAAAAGAAAATTATGTGAAGTAAAAAAAAAGAGAGAGAGAGAACATCAACTTAATGGCTAATTTATGCAGGCATCAAAATGATAATTATGAAAACTCTGTAGCTATAGTGAAAAATATTTACAGTATAATAAATGAAGCTGTAACAAAAAAAAGCAAGAGGAAACAAAGAAAGCAATTTTATTTTCCATGTGTGCAGTCTTGGGCGGAGCTGGAGGTGGGGATAAGGAACCACTAACATTTGTTCACAGGGAAACGGAAGATTGCTATTCCTTTCATTTTTTTTAATATATGAGCTAGAGATTTCAAATTATAATTTTGTCAGGATTGTAAACTAAGGAGAAAAATCATCATTTACATAAAGTCTAATGATGAACTAAGTCTTTGGCCGGTCACATTTTACTTTGTAAGAGTGGTATTAAAACTGCCTTCTAACCCTGGCTGGTGTGGCTCAGTGGATTGAGTGCCAGCCTGCAAACCAAAGGGTCACTGGTTCGATTCCCAGCCTGGGTTGTGGGCACATGCCTGGGTTGCGAGCCAGGTCCCCAGTAGGGGATGGGTGGAAGGCAACCGCACATTGATGTTTCTCTCCCTCTGTTCTCCCTCCCTCCCCCTCTCTAAAAGTTAAAAGAAAACAAAAAACTGCCTTCCATTCTTCTTCCATCTGTCAGGCTGTGTTTTACTTGGATTGTATCAGTACAATGGAATCTTTAATAAAAGCCTCCCTAAAAGAAACTTGTCACACTTGGTAACGTGAGGCTGCTTCAATCACCGGGGTGAAATCGTTTCTCCAGATGGCAGGTTCCTGCTTGGATGAGCTTATGATCCCCACAGCAGTTTTTTTGTTTTCTTTCAGAAGCATATTTACTTTCATGTATATGTGTATAATTAATTTTTAATTTTATGGCTTCTTGGCAAAAACAAAGGTAGACACCAATGAATTATAGATGTAAAAAAAGAAAAAGGCATCGGTGATCTCCTATGGGAAACATTGTCCAGAGCAAAGCATCACGCCGTTGACCTTCACCTGTTTTTCGGATGACAAGTGGTGATTAACTACATTAAAAACATAGTTCCATGTAACACAGATTGCAAATTGAGCAGGGCTTGAAGGTGGGTAGACATGATATATCAATTCTGCTAAGTCTTAATATTCTTATGTTGATAGTCAATAGATACAATCCATGCATTTAAAAGAAGTAAGTTTCTAAAAAGTATTGCCTTACTATTAGCCTTTTAAAATAACCACCGAATAACAGGAATTATGCTGTTGCTAAGGTAACAAAGGTGAACAAAAGAGAGAGAGAGAGCCCTGCCCTCAAAAAGACGAGAGAGACGATCGCACGGCCATATCTTTGCAGCCCTGCTCCCTTCGAAACAAGGGCAGGCAGTTCTGAGAGCATGTCTGAGAAAGAGCCGATGTATTCCGAGGGGTCAGAGAATTAATTTAGCTCGTTGATTAATAAGAGTTATTTATTAATTCATAACTTTAATAATTAGTCTGGATTAGTTAATGAGTTAATTAACAACTATTATTAATTAACAAGTCTTAACTTAAGAGCGATATTGAAAGGAGAGCTCAGAAATGACGAGAAGTTAACCGGGCACAGAGTGACTGAACATCGGAGAGCAAAGGGGGACGAGTGCAGGATGTTTGGAGAGATGATGTGTAGGGCCTTTCGGATCTTGCTTCCGACGTGGGTGTTTATTCTAGGAACACAGGAAAGGCTTTCATGTTTGAAGCAGGAACGCAACGTATGCGGATTTCTGTTCTAAATGACGACCCTAGCTGCAGCCTAGACCTCACACAGGGAAGAAGTGAATGGAGGAGGTCAAACACAGACCCAGTGAAAACATCAAGGAGAATTTTGATATCGTTCTCTTACATTAAACAAAATTAACCCCTGGTCATATTTCATTCATACAGACATTCTGCCTCCCTAGCCATGAAAATAAAGCTGCATATAGATGCAGACACACAGCAGCGGGGAGAGAGGGGGTACCATCCCAGGAACTGGAGGAGACCAGTATCTATTAAAACGGTGATTCGCTCTCACAACAGCTTGTCATCAACACCATGGAGATGGGACAATCACGGGGTATTTTTAAACCGCTGAGCCAAAACAGTTCTTTATAGGGAGTTCTATGGGATGTTGAACTATTATCCAAGTATGAAATTAACTAGAGGTATTTTCAGATATACTATGATTGAGAGATTTTACTACACACGTGCACTTGCAGGAGGAAATACTAAAGGATATTTCAGCAAAACAATAATGAGCCAAGAATGAAGGAGTTAGATACAAAAAGCGAGGATGGTAAAGAAATTGAGCAAGATTTGAGCAAACCTATGTAGCATCCAGATAAGTTATATTTTTCAATTAAAAAAGACAATAATATTTTTCAAGACAAAGGGGGTGATTGTTTTTATAGCTTTATCAGGTCCAGCTTTAAAGGAGGAAGGTAGAACTGTAGACAGAATTAAACTATGGTTAAGTGAAGTTTATGTGTTAAAATTTTAAGGATCAAGAGTAAAATAATAGAAATAACATAGAGTATTTCTCAAATGGTTTTAAGGCCAAGGGAGGAAAATCAAACCATGACAAATCCAACAGAAAGTAGAAAAAGAAACAAAAAAATCTTAGTAAATATGCAACACATTACATAACAAAAAATAAATTTAAATATTGTATATCTAATCAATAAATATACATGGAAAATCATACACAAACCATTTTTAAAAATCTTATTCACTATTTCTCCACAACTTCTGCCTCAACATGCGTAATAGACGGGTGGTTTTCGCGGGAAGCACAGCTGACCTTTGTAGAGCTAGACTTCTGTCGCTCAGAGAATGAACGTAGGAAGTGTTGGACATGCCTCTGGTTAAAATGCTCCCATACTTCACTGACAAAAAGTTAAATGCATACTTTTTGCTTATAGCTTAGATTTAAATGGGATTGTATCAATTTTCTGTCATTTCTTATAGAGTAACTCATACTCTAAAGCATATTGGGCATACTTTCATGATTGCTTCTCCTTAGTGAGACCTCTTTGCAGAACCGATGTAGTTGACCTGATGTTACAGAGGGTCTTGCTAAATGTGTCAGAGCGGAGTTAGCATGCACACTTTTCGCATCCCTGAGGATCTACATCTGCTACAAGTGGTTCCTGTAGCAGATGGGCGAGCGTGCAGAGATCCTCGGAGGCTTTGTGGCACTGTTGTTCATGAATTGTACTTTCTGTGAATCTGCAATCTAATCAGACAGCAAGTTCATAAAGCTCCATAGTACCTGCTCATTAACATTGCCCCATTTTGAAGTAAGATCCCAAATTCTCTGCTAGTCATTCACATGATATGGTCGTGCCTATAGGTCAAATGAAACTAATCTTGCTCCCCAGGCTCTAGCTGATTTGGCCAAGTTTTGGTACATAATCTGAATGCATCTTCATGTCAAAATGCAAGAGAGGTCAGGTGCTTCTGAGACTCGAGTTAGGTGGTAACAACCTGATACAATCACATCACCCCTTCTTATTAGCCTAAAGTAAATAGAAAAAGAAGGGGAGGGGCAAAATGAATAGTTTTCGTGAACAATGCTCAGTTCCTGTTCTCATACTCAGGGTGGCTGCTGGATAGCTAAGACTTGCGTGCCCTGGGTAGAGTGTGACCTTGCTGCCCAGGCCGCCCTCTGGGGAGGATTCCTGCCATAGACCATTGCCACTGAAGGTAATCTGTGCACAATTTCTCTTTGTGACCCTAAGGATCCTGAACAGTACAGTTGGGAAAGAATATTCAGGGCTGGGATATCAGTCAGGGAAATTCCAGGGAAGGAGACTTGGATATTACACACCCAGGTTAAGGCAGACTTTAAAATTCCAGGTGTCGGAGCAGGTGCCTCCAGGTCACCAATATCAGAGCAGTGCTTACAGCAAGATTGTCCTAAAGCAGAATAAAGTCTCACCTCTGTCCCCTGCCCCCAACAGAGTCAGAGCTGGGGAAACATCCTGATAGGATTATTTCGGGGACACAGAAACTTGGAGAGTAAAGAGCTAACGTCAAATGTATCCAGAATATTCTTTTGGATGCGATTTTCTCAGTGCTCTATAGAGAGAAATTTATTATTTTCTACATTGCTTACCTCTCTTCATAGCACCAACACAGAATTACTAAACAAATTTTGTCTCAAGTTGTTAGAAATGAGTCATAAAATAAATGACTTTTGTTTGACTTTCAAGTATTTCTAGCAGCAAGCATTAGCAGCTGATGAAATCTTTCTAATATATTCTATGGGTGCGAATGTGTCAGATGCCTATGGCTTTCAGTACAGCCCATTTAAATTAAGTATGTCTCATCACAAATCAAGCAAGTTTACTCGGAAACTCTCAGGCATGTGTCAAAGTATTATTTGAAAGTCAGAAAATTCACTCTGTGCTTCAGAAATAAATACAAGCTAATCACTTCCTTCCTATATCTCTTCAAAACAAATTTATTTGGTTGAGCATCTTGGGCAGTCAGCCCAGAATGAGAACACAGAATGTTTTAATTGCAAAAAAACAAACAAAACAAACCCTAAAGAGATCATCTAGGCTAATTCTTTAGTTTTACAAAGATGGAAACCAAGGCCCCAAAGATAAGTTTCTCTCTCGGGGTCACACAGGGAACAAGTAGCCTAGATACTGGCCTCACAACTACCCCTCCAGTGGCCTTGGTGCTATCAATGGTCCTCCAGCTGCCAATGGCATTAAGAGCTTTCTCTCCACCTGTGCTGAGAATGTAAATTCCCCATAAAAATTGCTGTGATCTTTTCTTCGCTTCAGAAGTGTTTTTCAAGTTTGTTTTCTCACTTACCTCTTCATATTCCATTTCCTTCTATGGATTTCTAGGATCTGGTGGCCGGACGCTGGATCTATAGTCTGTCTGCCCCGTCCCCATGGGAGGCTGATGCAGTTGGAGGACTTGCCTTGGCTTTGCGTTGAGTCACTCCCTAAAAGTCTGCCTCCCCACCCTTGGGCTCTCCCATCTCAGACTCCTCCATCACAGTACCGACATAGTTGTCTGATCTACTTCTGCTAGACACAGAAGAGGATCTAAGCTGAGATATCACACAGAGTACCATCTATCTGAAAGTATGTCCGTGTTCATGAACAGATGCTAAACGTTGTAAGATACCAAGCGCTCTCCCCGAACTGAGATCTGCAAAGTTGAAGTGGTTCCATGGGGGATAAAATTTGGGCGGGCAGCCTTTGTAATCTCATCGTCTTGGGCTGTGAGTTGCTATGATGATAGGAAAGGGAGCATGAATGTTCAAAGATTATTCAATATTTCAATGAGGGTGTGTGTGTGCATGTTTAAATAAGGCTTAGTCATAAAAAATGTATTCTGTGCTGCTGGGCTTGAGGGATCCATGGCTTTGTTCTTATTATCACAGCAAGCATGAGTTCAATAAAGTTGTCCACACTTTTAAGCCAACTCGTCTCTCTGCCCTTATATGACCCTCTGGACTCCAAAGGGGTACAGCTATAAAATAAAGGGGAGTCTCAATATCAGTAAAAATTTTCTTCCAAGTTGCTGTATCCTTGCCAAGTTTGATTCTTAGAGTTTTAAAATAATTCATAGTCTTTATCCACTTTAATTAAAAAAAAAAACCCTGGAAATGTAACTTTTAAAGCACAAATATTTTACCTGTTAAAGTTAGTCCAAGCATAGGTGAACCTGCAAGACCATTAGCTCCCAGACACAGTGCGGAAGGCGATGCACCAGGAACACCCTGCCTCGCAACCACCATCCCCAGCAGTTGGAATGAAGCTGTGATACCAGATGCCTCCTCTTGGAAGTGAGAAAGAAGGATTCTGAATTCGCCGTGGGGAAACTCCAAGCTCTCTTGCTGAAATCCTCCTGTCCTCCTGCTTGTTTCCCTTTTTAGGAAGCTTGTGGATGACCACCTGGTATTCTGTGCCACTAATTCATGGAAGACATTCTGTCAGGAAGACCACGTAACAGGCAGCCTGGTAACCGTCATCCACACCCCGTTCACTCGTACTCACTTCAGTCATGACTTATTGTACGTCTACGATCATGCCCAGCCTGACGTGAGCAAGGAGGCTTTCAAGTGAACAGAGCATGTAATTCTTACCCTAGAGATTTAAAAAATGTATTTAGTGCTGTATTTATTTTAGGAAGAACAGATGAACTACCATATGAAGCAATTTTTTAAAAAATTTTACATAAGTGTCAAAGCACTGTAGGACAAACAAAATGGAAAAAAAAATAGCCTCAGGTCTTTAGTTGAGTTGTTGCTAAGTGAGAGGTGCCACGCATGCATAGGCACTGAGTAATTTTCATGTGTCAGCTCACCGAATTCTGAATTCTCAGCACTACCTGAGGAGAAAGGCATCAAAACTCCCACATTAAACATGGGGTACGGGCTAACTAATCCTTCTTAATAGTTGACTCCTCAGCCGAACGACTGGGAGTCCAGTGTCTGTTAGAATCGGGTGGAAAGGTCCATGGGACTGCAGCAGGTAAGGCGACCGAGTCACAGAAAGCACAGGACCCCAGCTGGAGCACACCGTCAGGTGTCTGAGTCTCAGCGTGTGTACAAAGGTCAAGAAAGGTTAAAAGGCAGGTGAATGGGTACAGAAACTCAAAGGACAAAAAGGTAACAGATACAGTTTAAAATCCAAATTAAATGATAAAAACAAAAAGATCCTATAGGGATTGAGGGAATGCAGTGACGGTGAGTATAAAGCAAATCACCACTAAGGCATTTCTGGAACATGGTTTCTGGTTTTCCCTGGTTCTTGAGCTGGTAGAAACCCACCCTGCCCGAAGGAATCAGGCAACTGGGAATAGGTGAGTCAGGAATGGGGCCTCTGGGAAAATAAATATTACCAACTTCAAGGAAGCATTTTTTTCCAACTTGAAATGTCTAGAAGAATTTCTTTTAGTTTATATTGTCTTCATGAAGCCTTGAAATAAATCATTTCTATTGTGCTTCTCAATTATAAACTTAGTTAATTGGCTGACATTAACTGATATTTTCCTTGTTATCAGTTCTAAATACTTTGTACTTTCATTTTTGCAGACATTCTGGGCCTGAGAACTAGTTTTTAAAATGTATTGGTTAGCAAAAATATGTAAATAAATTTTCAAGAATGAAAAATAAAAGTATTTGTTACTAAAAAAAATACAGCGTATTGGTTACCAAACAAGAAAACTGGCAGTGCAATTGCTTAGCTCCACAGAAAACAGCATGACTAGGAATTTCCTCTCTGCTTAAATCCTCTAGGTCATGCATTTGAAGTTTTATGGTTATGTCTTAATATAATTTCCCTTCGGTTCATGCGTGCATTTGTAACTTAACTGAGGTCTGGCAAAGATCTCTCTATAAAAGAGAGATGTCTCATCAATTAAGGTCATCGTATTCAACTTAAAAATTGGGACTAGAGGCATAGAATGTTCCCCGAGTTCCTGGGTAGTGGCTGAAGGGCTGAGTGTTCTAGGTCCTTGTGTGGAAACTGAAGTGCATCATTCCAGAGCATTGTGACTTGACTGCAGTGTGTGGCTGTCTGCCGCTACCCATGTGACAATGACCTGGGCATGAACAGAACCTTCATGGGCAAACTGAATATATATTTGAAAATGTTATGCCCTTGGATAACCGTAGTGATTTTCCCCAGAAAGTAGTGAACATTTAGGCTTTATTTTTGCTTGAGATTCCCTTTCATTTGGAAATAATCAGAATATGTTTTGTTTTGTTTTTTAATTCCAGGAAGACAATTATGTAAAGCAATAATTGACAAAGAGGGTAGGAATTTGATCAGCCTCTGTATTTACAGAACCTGTGCATGATTCTCTATTTAATATATCCTACTCTATTAGTTGCAATAAAATTGGTTCTTTCTCCTAACTGACTTTGAGGAAATACTTAAATCAGTGATTCTCAAACTGTAGACTAAACAAAAAAATAACCCAGAGAAATAGTTTAAAATGCAGATTCTCCTAGTTAGTCTGATGCACGAAGGGCCCAGAGGGCACACTGAATATTAAATAAATGCCAATGTTAGGCTTTCATGAGTATTATAAATACTTACGTTTTGCTCAAAGCAATGCTAAAATGTTTTATCCCCTTTGTGGGATGTATGGTAGAAGTAACACCATATTAAGACCAAACCCTAGGTTTCAGTTACTTCATTATCAACCAGTTAATGACTCAAGAGGCATTTATTACATCTTTAAAATGAAATTGCTTTATTTTTGAAATAAAAAAAGATGACAATCTACGTCACGAAAGTAAATCCCATGATAGCTGTAAGTCACCTAATGCCCGTTGCACAAAAGATCTTTAATAAATGCTGATTTCTCTTTTTTCTCGATTTCCTTTTGTGACTAAGTCATTCTGCTTCTATTTTTATCTGTTGAGGTCTCACAGGAAGAATGCTAAAAGTGATACTAAGGGACCTACATCTTTCCAAACATTCTGTGAAACTCTCCCTGCACCCTACTCAGGGAGAGCTCAGCACAACGTGTTCCTTCCCAGCCCGGAAGCTGCATTTCCCCAAACACCTTTCCCCAGTGGGGCAGACTTAGAATGAAAGGAACTGTGACCCTTGGGGAGCAAGTGTTACGAGGAAGCCATATGCTCAGAAGGCATGGCTGTGACACAGGATGGCTTTCTGCCCTGTCTCTGTGGCTATCCTCTTCTGGGTCACAGTGACCAGAAGCAGTGGTTTCTCAGACACCTGGGTGACTGCCACCTTCTCTGCATCCTCCAGGGTTGTA
This sequence comes from Micronycteris hirsuta, assembly GCA_004026765.1. Lineage (NCBI taxonomy): Eukaryota > Metazoa > Chordata > Mammalia > Chiroptera > Phyllostomidae > Micronycteris > Micronycteris hirsuta. The sequence goes on along the minus strand of PVJI01004606.1, from coordinate 10,801 downwards.
AGGTGAAGTTATCAGAGACCAATGCCCAATTCATCAGCATGCCAAACCTGTACTTCCTTAGTTCCTTCCACATTGTGCAAAACTTAATTCCTCTATTAATTTCCTGCCTTTAGTGATATTTACCACAGCTCTAATTTTTTCACCAAAACTCCAACTTATATGCCAGAGTATCCTGGCACTGAGTCTGATGTTTCACTTCCTGACTCACGTGTTTTCTGTGCTCCCATATGTTTTCTAACACACAAGTTCTTAATGTAGAATACCCCAACCCACATTCCAACTTTTTTGGAGAGAGAGTTTACCTCCAGGAAAATACACCTGCTTTAGAGTGGCCTGGTGGTTGTATTTTACCTTTAATATATCTATCTGTACTATTATGTTTTATAAAAGTCGAGTGTTGGTTGTGCACCCAGTTAATGACTTCTGAGCCACACTAAACATGCAGTCTAGGCCAGAACAAGCTCAGGGCCTGTTCTGTCTTAAAATTGTATGTAAGCAAAGCTGTTCAAAGAACAACTCACACTAACACTTAAACTAGCTACTGGATGTGTGATTTCTAGCATTTCAATCATATTTCACAATGTCACCTCACCAGTTTCTTACCTTATTTGTCAGAGTACAGGACTTTGTTTTTGAAACTGGCTTTAAAATAAAAGCTAAAATAAACCCAAACTTTACGTCCCAGATAGTAAACCCCTTGTCTTACAAACCCCCCAAAATACAGGCTGACAAAGGCTTCTGTCCACCAGCTGGAGTGATTGATTAGTTCTACTGTCGTCAATGCTAGATCCGACTGTCAGTGACAGAGCACACATCCAAGTGCAGCACGAAAAAATGCTGTGCTTTGTCAGATAGGGGGAGACATCATATGACCTATGGGCAAATCAGTTCGCCGGATTTTACTGTGGAGTAACAATCACCATAGACACGAGTTTGATGGCTCTTGTTTGATAGAGCTGTGCTGCTTTCGTTATTTGCTTATTTTACTTTGTTTTCATTTCAGACTAGAAGAGACCTAAGCTAGAGAATATCCATTATGAGCCAGAAACACAGCAAAATGATATTCATATTAGTCACTTTATCCACATGTTATCAATGAGAAAACTGAAGTAAAGAAAGGTTAATAAATTTATTGAAGGCAATTAGTTAGGAAGTGGCTGAACTGGTACCCATTCTCTGATGTTTCATTTCCAAATGAGTGTACTTCCTACTCTTCCAGTTTGCTTCCTATTATAGATCTTACTATTTTCTGAGAAAAAATCCAAAAAGAAATATTTCTTGTGCCCCACCAAGCTGCATAAAGAATAAAATTCAGCATTAAGCTGTTGTCTCTCCTTTTTCTTTTTATCTCTCTAGGAGAATTTATTTCAAATGAAGTCCTGTGTGACCAAGACCCTTGCACAGCAGCGTCACAATAATGATTTTTCATGCCAATCTATAGGAAGCTTGAACACTGCATGCCAGCAGGCACTCTTTGTAAGTGAAGCATTAGATGATTCTTAATGCCAGTGGGACATTCTTCCATGTTTCAGATAGACCATGCTCATTTCACAGAGGTCCTAGATGTTGCTTTCTTTTAAAATAAAATATTAATTAGAACATATTAAAAGCTTTCCATAAATTTTAAAGTTTACATTGTGAGATGGTTAGAATAGTACCATACAAATAGCTATAATCCAGTATCTATGAGTACATTTGTAGTAACAGCCTTATGACCAACAGGGGGCACTAAAAACTATCTCACCAAACTACTCTTAGTAAAGGAGTGCAGGATTCAGGGAAGGGAGGGGATCTAGGAGTCAATGTCAAACACCACAATACTTGGTAAGGGATAGAGATTCAATCTGAGGAGACCTTGTTTCTGTTGGAATGTCCTTTCATGTCTTTGAATTTCCTCATTTAGGGATTTGATCTCTTGGCTCCAGTTATGAAGGGTTTCCTGCCTTGTATCATACAGTAAGATGGCTCAGGGGCTGCCTCTTTCAGGGAGGCATGAGAAGTCCGGGGGTGGCGTATGCTGTGTCTCTTGAATCTTGAGTAGCACAATTTTAAGGGCTAAGATAGGGGGTGGGATTTGGGTAAAGAGTCCTAAGAACCCAGAGTTTACTCTAAGTCGAAAGTTCCCAACTGTGTTGTTTGACTTAGATATCAATAGGAAGTCCAGAGTTAAACAGTGTTTTAAACGAAAGAGCATAATATGCATAAATCAGTTGTAAATATTTACAATGTCCAACAGCATCTTAATGCCTTTGGAAAGTCTTAAGGAAACCTTGTTACCTTTGTTTAATAGTTTCCCAAACTTATTTGAGCATTGAACGTTATTACTCATATGTTTCTTGCTAAAAAGGTGCTCTGTGAGGGACCACATTTGGGAAACTCTGGACTGGGTGTTCGACTCAAAGGGCAACAGGAAACCTCAGAACGCCTTCCAGGGCTGGGGTCCTACGAGGAAATCTGAGGCCAACATCCTGCTTTAACACACACACATACATGCAGCAGATCAGTTCATACTCTTTTTCTTTCTCAAAATACTGATCTTAGGCACAGAGATTTCATTATAAAATGGCAAAGTCTAGAATTCCATTTGTGTTGGTGAATTGGGCATCTTGGGTTACATAGGCCTAAGTGCTGAAGGAATACAACAAGAGTAGCACATCTATCTTCTAGCTGCTGATTCTCTTTTGAAGATAAATCAATTCTAACTGGATTGAATGTATTTTATGCTTTTAATCCTGTTTATTTGCAGCCTTTTGTTACATTCAGTCACATCTTGGCAAAAGATTGACTTGTTTTGTCTAGCTTTCTCATCTCCTGCAATAATAGTCTAGAAAAAAAATTTGAGGGGGCAAGGACTAGAGCATATTTTCTCTTGGATTAGTCACCCATTTCAACCATGCAGTGTTTGGCCAGTTGTTCCTCACTGCATGCAGTCGTCATCCTGGGTAAACACCACTGATCTTTCCCGGCAATTGGTGGTATAGCTTCCTTAGACAGAGAACGTTCTATATGGAAAAGGACAAACAGATCATCAAAAATCATGTGCAGATATTAGATGCTTGGGCAAGCCCTTACCAAAATATCTTTTTAATGGAGTTGGCTATTAATTAAGTAATATGGATTTAAATACAAATTTTCTCTGCAAATACACAACTATAGTTATTTAAACAAACACACTTCTTTGTTTTCTAAAAAGTAAACAACGTATCCACGTTTTGATAAGAGCGCGGGTCGAGTTATGTATTGGAATGCATACAACATGCACGTTCTTGCACAGCTTAGAGACTGAGGAAATGGGCAAGACTGGAGTCTCTTGGTACCAGACCCGCTCGTTTGCTCTGTAACCCAAACAAGCTGCAAACTAATCACATACAGGAAACATGATGCTGGGCTAATCACAGTTAGTTGTTATTTTCAGTTTGAAACAGTATCAGTTCAATTGCATGTTGTCTTATATATAAATAAATGTGATATATTGCCACACAGAAAAGATGGAGTCTTAAAAAATAAGCAAAAACCTTTGTCTATGAGGGGAAAGGGTCCTGGTTGATGAACCAGAACACGATGTCCCCTGGACAGGTTGTCCCTAGAGTAGAAGGAAGTACTTCATGACACCCTAACTCTGAGAGACTTTCCCAGATCACCTAAATCCCTTTGTTTCTACCCAAGGGACTTACCTACAGTGAGAGGACACATGTTTGCAGAAAGGAACATTTCTGTCACTTTAGGTGGAACATAATCTTTGGGTAGCTAAAAAAGATCTAGTTTTTATATTTATAAAACTAATGACCACTGTTTCTCCACTGTGGTGAATCTAATCTAGTATTTTTCCTAAGACTACTTAATGAGTAGGAATCTGAACTTTCTGGAGCTACCATCTGATCAAAAATATAAAGCTGTACTAGGTGATCTTTATAATAGTTCCCTCATTTGCCTTAAAATGCATTAGTATGGGAAATAACTACATAAATACAGAGGGAGGGAGAGGTGTCAGAAGCAGAGAAGAGGTGTAGAGATGGGAGTAAGACCTTGCCTTTCTCATCAGGTTTTAAAACATTTCAAGTAAAATAGAAAAAGAAAAATACAAGAATTGGCCCTGGTTGGGTAGCTCAGTGGGTTAGAGCCTTGTCCCAATTTGTCAAAGTTGCAGGTTCAATCCCTGGTCAGGACACATACAAGCATCAACTGATGAACGCATAGATAAGTGGAACAACAAATCGATGTTTCTCCCTCTCTCTCTCGTTCTCGCTCAGACAATCAGTTAGAAATTTTTAAAAAAAAGAAGAATTTACTGGAAGACAAATAAGTAGCATGCATTCATTAATCTCCCCCTCTCCCCACCAATGCCAGTATTTTTCCTTTCATACTCAACTTTTAAGACAGGGATGTCTATCAAGAGAAATCATAGTTGTGAAAGCCTGTTTTGAGATGTAGTGCGATGCAGACAATGGGGCTGCTCAGGGAGCTTTTAGGAAGTAGACCAGATGAGATCTGGTGAAGAACTGGGCACTGGGAGGAAGGTAAAGGAAGAAGTCTAGAGTAACTTCTGCTTTAGATGGTTAAGAGAATGAATGCCTTGGAGAAAAAAAAAAAAAAAAACAGAAGAATAAGCAGATCTGAGTAGCAATGTTTGATTCATTTTTTTAAAATTGCTTTATTGACATAGAGTTTATATGTACAATTCATCTATTTAAAGTGTACAATTCAATGGTTTTTAATATATTCAACCATATTTGCAGCAATTACTACAGCCAATTTTATAATATTTTTGTCAAAAATAAAAATAAACCCAACAGCTCTTAGTCACAACTTCCCTGCATCTCTATTTCTCCCTCTATGGCCCTAAGCCTACAACTAATCTACTTCCTGTCTCTGTATACTCCAGACTGTTATTGTATTTATTTTTTAATTCAATTTATTTTGGTGACATTACTTTACAAAACCATGCAGGCATCAAGTATACAACCCAACAAAACATCACCTGCACATTCTCACGCATCCATCGCCCCAAGTCAAGTCTCTTTCCATCCCCACATTTTTCTCCTTTGCCTTCCTCCATCTCCCCCACCCCCTTTCCCTCTGGCCGTCACCACATGTTGTCTGCAGCTGTGTGCTCTGTAAGCATGTTCTTTGGCTAATTGTTTCACCTTCTTTCATTCAGTTCCCCATCCTCCCATCCCCTCTCACAGCTATCGGTCTGTTCCATGTATCCATGCCTCTGTTTCTATTTTGTTTGTCCGTTTGTTTTGTTCACTAGATTCCACATGTAAGTGGGGTCATATGAAGGTTATCAAACAGTATTTGGTCTTTTGTGAGTTGCTTCTCTCACTTAGCATAATATTTCAAGGTTCATCCGTGTTGTAGCATGTATCAGTACTTCTTTTGTATGACTGAATAATAGACCATTACATAAATATACCACATTTTGTTTATCTGTTTGTTCACTGATGGCCATTTAGGTTGTTTTCACTTTTTTGCTATTATGAATATTAATACAAATGGCTATAAACATTTACGTACAAGTTTTTGTGTGAATATGTTTTCATTTCTTTTGCATATATATATGTACATATACACCTAGTATTCCAGAGACTTTAAATGGTTGGGTTTTTTTTTTTTAAGATTTTATTTATTTATTTTTAAAGAGGGGAAGGGAGGAAGAAAGAGAGAGAGAGAAACATCAATGTGTGGTTGCCTCTCACATGGCCCGCACTGGGGACCTGGCCTGCAACCCAGGCATGTGCCCTGACCGGGAATTAAACCCATGACTCTTTGGTTCACAGCCCGTGCTCAATCCACTGAGCTACGCCAGCCAGGGCAATAGTTTTTTTTTTTTTTTAAATAGTTTTTATCTGTTTCATTGGGGAACAACAGATCATCAGGGGTCCTCACACTGTCACAACGGAATGATTGTTTTATTGAATATGCAGAGCTCTGGGTACTTATCAGTTATCTAGACAGAGAGTTGAACAGGCAGAAAGACATATGGATGTGGTAGCCAAGGGACAGAACTGAGTTGGATTTGTAGACTTGAAGGCGACCTAGTGGTAGAAGTAATGGTAGAAGAGTAATAGAATTAGAAGAAGGTCAAGACTAGAACCTAAAAGAATGGTAACATTAAAGGATTTAGTGAGGAAATCTGGGAAGAAAAGGTTAAGGAAGTAACATTAAATTTCAGAAAAAGTGTTTTCTATGGAAGAAATGACTCTGAATAATTTCAAAGAGAAAATGGTCAGAAGTATTGGAATAAGGAAGAATAAAATCAGAGGCAAAACACTTCAAGATTTCAAGATATAAAAATATTTATGTTTTACTTTCTAAAAATTCAAGATTTTCAAGATGTAAAAAAAAATCACGAAATTGACACGTGATTGAATTTGACAGTTAGAAAGACACTGGTGAATTTCAGCAGAGTGGCTGGGGTGTGCCGTGGGTGGAAGCCAGACGGCAGGGGGTGAATACAGAGGGAGGTGGCGTTGAGGGGTGTGAACTGTTTGGAGTTCGGAGTGGGGCTGGGTTTCAATGCTACCACCTACCTCTGATGAGACTCTGGCCAGAGCTGTACGTACACAAAGAATGGGCAGCAAGATGGACATGACAGTGAACCCTGGCGCAGGGCTCCCTGGAAATGGCGCGATTGGAGAGCATGGTGGATCTCTGACCTCCCCTACATATAACCAGGTCCGTGAGTGCTAGCACGACCAGATTCACCTCCTCGATGGTAAGCTGAGGACCTGACACAGCGAGGGCACAGACCCACCGAGAGAGCACTGTCTTCCAAGGAAGGGCACCCCCAGAGGCAGACCTTGCCTGGTCTGCTTATACCTCAAGAGAGCAAAGGAGATGAGTCCTAAGCCTCCTGCAAGAAATGAAAGATCTGCAGTGGGAAATGCAATGGAGCTGATTCTTCTTTTGGGCCACGGTAATGATGTGCACAACTAACAGGGCTTAAAACAAAGCAAATCTAGTACTTTACCAAAGAGAAGGTGAAGGCTAAGACAAAGGTGTCAGTGAAGGGGAAGAGTTTAAAAATTCACACAACTAGAAATAAGAGAAGGCTGAAGCTTCTGGGGAAGGTGGGTAGGGATTTAGATAATTTGAATATATGGAATCAGGATACTTCCGGCCTCAATTTTCTCAAGAGAAAGGAAGTGAGGCCGTATGCTGAGAGGGAGCGTGTGGAGCGGGGCTGTGAGCATCTGTGAAGTTCGGCACCACGCTCCGTATGGTGTTGGAGGTTGGCACGGCCAGCTCAGCCACACTGCCACGGACGGGACAGAAGTGTAGGCTGTGTACACCATTGGCCTTTTCTAGAAGAAACCTCCTTGTATTCGATATTCACTTTCATTGTCCCACTGTTCCCCGAGAAGAGATTTCAAATATGTGTTGGGAAACAATATGTGTCCATGATGAAATGTTTAACAGTCTAATAAAATAATTAAAAACATGACTGATTTTATAGAACTCTTCAAATTTAACAATGTCTCTTATTTTAAAATTGTCTTTCGTGCTTGGGGGGGGACCAAAATGTCCATTCTTTAATAAAACTAGGAAGATGGGTGAACATTTTAAATCTCTTCCTTTACTTAGCAATAATAAAAGCAGACAAACATATATTTGTTCTTCGGATGTTTGCATTCTTCTAGTTTGAAAAATCCCAAAGTCTGATCCTAGCGCTGTTGAGGATATTGTCGAAACAATATGCCATCTACTGTGAGCATAATTGAAGCAAATGAATGAGAAGAAAACAATAATTATTTAGCAGCTGGAATATTAGGCCCTGAATAATAAAGGGAAATACCATAAGGTAAACTTTACTCTCACGGCACACGCACATCAAGGTTCAGACCGGGGCACAGTTAGGGATCCATTATGAGAACATCTCATTGTGGAACTCTGCAGGGTAACTCTCAAATAGCTGCCGTGGCAGGGACCGTAGCTTATAATGTCATAGTCTATGTTGCCAAGGCAACAACACAGCCAGCAACAGAGGCTGACATTTTGAAAACACTCATGTGATTTCATTATTTACAAGTTAGGGAAAGGAGAGCAGAGCCGCTGTGGGGACTTAGAAGCATCTGTTCCAATCCTACCTGCCTACTTTTGAACAAGTGCATTACCAAAGGGACCCGCGCTCATAAAGAAGCACATGCAGCCTCATTCATTCATTCATTTATTCACTGACTCAATGATTCACTGATTGCTTCATTTGCTCACTCAACAAGCATTTGTCTACGGAACACCTACTATGTGTCTAACACTGGAACTCTAACAGTGGACAACATAGACACAATCTTGGCTATTTTTGCTATATGCCTGATATATGAAATAATTAAACTAAACTGTGATGGAGATCAACATGCAAGGTCTTACTCTGAGGGGGGAAGGTAATGCTCAAACAGGGACAAGGCTGTGCTTTTTTCTCCCCCACACCCCACCATGAACATCTGGATAGTAGTAATCTAGGCTACTATTTGCTTTCATTCTGCCTGCAAATGACAATTCTAATGAGATATTTATCCTCAAGATATTTTGTGAAAGGAGGATTTCTAATCAAATAATTTTGAAACATAAAACAGAGCATATCTTGTTCCTACAGATTCACGGGAACATTACCCGATAGCATGTCCCCATAGAACCCTATTTTGCATTATTAGTCTTCCAAGGAATGCATTTTGGGAAAAGCTATTTTAGCGTCTATTGTAAAGTAAGATGGTGGTGGTGACACTGGCGATACATGCATTAGTCATAACCAACTGCAAGACTGTGAGCAACATACGTGCCATGGCATCACTGGAAGACTACATTCAACATTTATGAATCCCAAAGATATTATTCAACCTTTTATTGCATCCTGTTCTCAGAACAAGCAGCAGGATTCCTGCCATTTGAAAACATTTCTCACAACATCCCTTGTTGAGACGTCATTTCTGTACTTTCCTGATGAGCTTGAATTTAGTAACTTGAAAGCCAACCTTACCGGCTGTGCTCAAGAGTATTTAAATAGATAATTGCAACACCCTATTTTAAGGCAATTATTTATTAAAGCATAGGTGCAAATCTATATATGCAGAAGGAGAGCAAATGTACAGATTTGTAAGGGAGCAAAGGAGGCATAGCTTGATGGCTGATGGATCCACCTAAGCGAAGTTGGCTGTTAGCAACTGATGTCTGTTCTGTGCTACTCCTGGCTTTAGGTTCAGTGAGCAACACCAGGGTGCTTGCCTGGAACTTGTGCAATGAAGCACTCATGCCTCATTGAGTTATTGCTTTTGGAATAAAATCTCTGCCTCGAACACAGCTAAGGAGATTGGAATTCTTCTGTCTGCTTTTGTCATCCATTTTATTCAGCTGGTACTGCCCCTGTGTATCAGCTGGCACCTGCTGTTACAATCTAATTTGTGAGGGGAAGAGAAATCGTAGTTCTTCCTTCCTGCAGAGGGCGAGACGATGAAAAGAGCCATGCTGAGCTCCTGCTGCGCAGAGCCCGCAAAGGTGTTATTAGACAGAGACAGTGCATCATTCTGATGCCCCTTGCAGCATCAGTGAGCAAACTGTATATGCAGGCAGGTGCTTCTGAATAGCAGAACTGCCACGATATATGTGGAGGATGAGGCCTGCGTGATGGTTTGGCTCGGAGCCTTTCTCCGAGACAGCTTGATGCCAGCACAGATGTCCCAAGTAGTAATGTGACAGAGCGGCCCTCATGCCGAGAAACACTGTATTGTCTGACTCTTTTCAACACCCTCTGCATATGTTCTTGTATTTTTATATCCATTTTGCTCTCACACTTCACTGATCTTTTAAATTTGTAAATTAACAAAAGAGATGACTCTTTCGAATGAATCTAGACTGAATTACCCACTAAAAAGAAGAGGGTTGCTATCCGAAGGACATGAGCAAGGAGAAGACCACCTGGTTATCTGGGCTTCCATTTACATGGCAACTGAGGACTTTTAAAAGGCACAAGACTATGTTTTAATGGTGCTAGGAAGTCACTGAAACCTAATAGCTGGGAGAAAGCAAAAGGCAAAGAATTTGAGGCTGATAGTTGTGTTTTGAAGTGAGGCATTTACAAACAGTTCCAGTCCTTCTAGGACCTTCCTTTGCTCTGGACCGGACCCAATGATACATATGCCATCTGATACATAAAAATGAGTGAGACTACATTGCCATATACAGCATTAGATATGACTGAGTTGGAAGCCAAGTCTTCCAATGTAAGAGTTTATGCAATTTCTTAGCCTCTTTAAACACCAGTTTCCTCAACTAGGTGATAGGGATAATGGTAGAAATTGTTTCATAAGAATGCTGAGAAGATCAAGTGATGCATGTAAATGCTTTACATAGTGTTTGGCACATCGTACACATTCATTAAATAATATCTATTATTATTTTTCTCTAAAAGTGAATAATCTGTCAAGAATTTAAAAAGGTAAAGTATCAGCCTGATTTTCATGTATGTGTATCCGTACTTGTGTGCTTGTACCTCTAGGTTTTTTTTTTTAAATTGAAACTGAAGATGTGTAAGGGAAATCACCAACATACTCATCTGAGTTAGAATTTTAACCCCTTCTGCCATTAGAGATGATTTAGAATAGATGTAAATTTGGTTTTCAATAGTGTTTGGAAGTCACAAAAATGGTGCGGAGAGCGGTGAAAAAGAGCTCTGGATTTATAATTCTGCTTCTGCTACCGAGTTACTTTGAAGTGAGAATATTCCGAACAGACTTTTAGAGAGAAAACAGAAAGTACAAGTAACCCAGAAGCTCTGTGTCTGGAGTCATTCATATTTATTTGTTCA